>SNQJ01S0017801.1:41121-101479 GCA_010110895.2 Picea sitchensis | reverse complement strand
GATTTATCACTATTTTGGTTTATGATGAAGCACAAAGGCAGGTATCATGGGACATTGCTAGATTGGCTTCACTGGTTGTTTGACTACACCAACATCCAACCAACAGGTAAGTACAGGCAAGTGGCTCCAATAATATATTGGCATGTGGCATTGGAAGAGACAATGAGAAGGCATTGAAAGAGACAATGAGAAGCAACCATATGGCAACCCCTCATTGGCTAATATTGTTTTGGTTATATAAAATATTATGGATTTAATAGGGTTCAACGCCATGACCTCCAAGGCCACCAAATGTCTTCACATAACCCTCCACACCAACATGCCATCACATGTTCTTGTTATTCATATGAAAATAAAATATATTTTAATATAAGGTTTCAAATGGGTGGCCAAAGGGCTAAGGGCCTAAGCCCTTGACCCTTATCCCTTTATCATGTTAACAACCATGTAACTAATGCCCTATTGCGGAGGAGGCTTAACATACATTTCATGGGAGTATATAACCATGTGTTATATTATAACAATATATTATATTGTTATAACCATATGACAAGGTACCAAAGAAAACCATGACCCACCAACCATTGCAAAGACTTATCCAACCTCTGCTAACCAAATATATGTTACTCTTAGTTGGTTATAACTATAACTCTAAATATAGATAAGGGGTTGCATGAAACATGGATTTGGTTAATAGACCAAATGATTTGTATTTAATATATGCCAATAATTTTGGTATTTTGTTAAGAGGGGCGACCTATTTAATGGAATGCACACCAAGGCTGTACACACACCATTTTATGTAGATATTTTAGTCTCGTAAAGTGTTCCAAGAGTATGAAAGGTACGAGGCTACACGGTAAAGCATGTCGGGGGTCACCTTGAAAGAATTTCAAGTATTTTATATCATTTTTGCAAGATTTTTCGCCAAGAACTCAACGACGCACTCTGTTTCTACATTTGAGAAACATGTAAAAAGGTCATTATAAAACAAAAACATTTCAACATTAATAAAATAAGTCTCTATTGGAAGTGGACCTAGAGAGGTAGCCCAATTTGGGTGAACTCCGTTTTCTCCAACTTGTGTATGTGATTATATTAAGTAATTTATCATGAAAGTGGAATTGGATAGATAAGTATTTAACATGTAATTGCAAAACTATCAAGAGACCATTTTATTTTGAATATCAAGTATATGTTTACATGTATTTAAAATTATCAACATCTAAGGATTTTTCATATCAAGTTGGTATCAGAGAAGGTTTGACAAGTATTTTGCAAGTGGATGCTTACAAGAGCCAAACTCAAACTTGATAAAGGAAAAGTTGCAAGTTATAAGTCCTAAATTGGAAAGAGATTTCGACGACATAAGATAACTTCTATAAAAGGAGAAGAAGAAGATCATCCCATGACCCATTAGGAGATCAGAGCTACACTTCAATCATTAAAAGAAACAATAGATGAGTTAGAATGGAGAATTCAAAATCCTGCAAGCGGAGAATCTTGAGTAAAAGGAGAAGGAGGAGGTGAAGGTCGTGGACCTTCTGATCCCCCTTCCCCTTCCTCTTCATCATCATCAGTTTCTTCTAAAGAAAGTAAACATTCCTCTCATCGAAAGAAATCCTCTAATAAGTCTGACCATAATCTTCCTTTATTAAAATTGGATGTTAAGTTTGAGTTGTTGACCTATGATGGAGAATTGAATGTCAATAAATTGGAGAATTGGATCAAACAGATAGATGTATATTGCAAGGTTCAAAGAATTATGGACGAGGTTGTAAAGATACGGTTAGTTTCTCTTCGACTAAGTGGCGTTGCCTTAATATGGTGGGAGAGTAAGATGTAATTTGATCTAGTTCAAAAGGGTAAATTAATATCTTCTTGGGATAAGTTTACTAAGGCCATCAAAAAACAATTCTATCCATTGACACATATAGAAACAACAATTATCGAGTTCTATAGTGGGAAAACCCCCCTATGGACTACACTAGGGTTCAACATGTAGGCAGATCTAACCATCTAAAAGTCTCCTACTTTTTAATAAATATCCCTAATATACCCCACATTCATGCATAAAATACAAAGTGAAAAGATCCGGTAACTCTACCTTAAACTCCGTGTCCGATGTCGATCCTTTCGCGTTCGATCGCTCCACTGACTACAAGTCTCCTCCCAAGGCTGACCTGCATTCAAAAACATACAAACAAGGAACTACAAACATGCATATTATATATGAATTAGTGGGTTAGATGTCAGTATAAAACATAAATCAAACATAAAGATTGAACACATCATATTTCGGGACAAAAAAAGTATTCCTTTTATTGATATCACAAAGTTTACTTACAATGAGATTGACGACTACTCCTCGAACCTGGTCCGGGATCCTCTTCACCAAGATCCAAATGCACTTCCATGTATCTTTATCCTCTCACACTTCTTCTAGGGAAATGGCATAGACTTATGATGGAGGAAAAAGGAAAGAATGGGAAATTCTGGTACAAATCTCACAAGGTGGCTGCAAATTCTTGGGGCAAGGAGGGGATGTGAAATGGGCAGAGTTTCACTGTTATTATGCTTATCTTAGGAATGAGACCCTAATACCTCCTTTTATATGACAAAAGGATGGTTATTCGGTTGGGTGACGGGCTATAGATGGTGGGACAGTTGGGAAACTACCCAAGAGCCCATAATCTCAACGAATTCCTTGCAACCTTTTAATTTTTGCAACATTTGTGGGTATACGCGGGCTGTAATGATGAAACTAGCGTATGTACGTGATATGTAGTGGTGCATCAAGCGTGTGCATGCGTGTAGTAGTGGTGCAGGGCACGTACATCTCAAAAATATGGTTTTTAAGAAGAGCTACTCAGTGATGGATTTGGCAAAAATAGCAAGTAAGAGGGACTGATGCCAGGTATGCATGCATGGTGAAATTTAGGGTTATAACAGATGCCCCCTAATGTGTGAGGTCAGAATAGCATCTAATGGATGAAATTAATTAAAAATATTCACCAACGTACGAAGCGAGTGACCCCGGGACCAGAGTTCGGGAGGTGCCATCTGCAAAAATAACAATTGTCTCACCGAGGCAGGCATACCCATGCTTGGGATGAAATAAATCATGGATGCCAATAAAATACATTGCAGATCCATGTCATATAACTATATAAAGTGTAGTCGTGATAAATACACAATGAATCTACATCCCAAAATCAAAGATATACATGTATAGTATCCATCTTCAAGAAGCCAAATGACGCATGATCGTTGTAGATGAGGCCTTCAGAGCTCGAGAAACAACTTCAATATCTTCAAAAATTGGGTAGGAGTGTAATATGAGTGTACAAATTCACTACCCAGAGGTCTTCGATGGCTCGTCGAGAACATACAAGAGGATCTTGGTGATCAGGCATAGAACTTCATTGATTTCGATCAAGGACTAGATTGGACTTTGTGGGGATGGCCGGGTATGAGGGAAAGAGACAAAATGTAGAAAGGCTGACTCAAGTTGGGTAAAAATTCCCTTGGATAATATCACAACAGATGATCAGACTCAGGCAACATGACATTGACATAAGTTCACGATGCAGGAGGCAACACAAACTCTCCATGTGTTTGGAAGAATAATCAAACGAAGGAGGAAACAACTCTATGTAGCAAGAAAAAATTCCTAAGGTCATATTAAATCCCAAATCTTGACGAACAAACATAAGGATGTGCTTTTTCCAAGGGAGACTCATTGTGTTGCCATAAAAAGAAAATACTTTTCCCGTCCTCTTTTTGGGGTATATTTGATTTTTTTTGTCTTTTTCAATATTTTTGAAGAGCTTGAAAAAGAATAAAAGAATGGTATGTTACAAAGGAGGAACGAGTGTCTCAATAATACTAGTTCCAAGTGCAAGGAACACACTAATTCTCATAGAAAGGAGACATGTACAAGAAAATGACACTCGAGAAAAATTCCTCCATGGGTCAAGGTGTCAGGTCGCAGAGGGAAAGTGCTACAAGGCTTGTGTATAAGGCATGCTTCAAAGGTTCAGTTGAGAGAAACATGGAGCCGACATTAGGCCAAATATGCAGGGATGAAAATGTGATTAATAAGACACGATGAAACCCCCTTCAATGTACTTTTCACGAGCCTAGAGAAGGTAAGCTCGGTGGTTTTTCACTTTTAGAGAGTCTGAAAAAGCATAAAAGAAGACTCCGCTGGGGTACCTTTTTTGAAGGTAGTCTAGTCGGTTCGAAAAAGGGATAAAAGTGTGATGCAGGAGAAAATCAACAAGTACACGTGGCAGGACAACTCAGTGCTTGAGGACCAATCTAGAGTCTCGAATAATAGCCAGCACTGCAAATCTTTTGAAGCTGATAGAAAACAATAAAAGGAAAGATCACGTGTGTAGACAGAATGAGCACGCGTGACCTGGGAATTTAACCCTAGTCTCGATGTAAGCACAAGTAGGTAGCAATTATTTTGTTTCTTTTGTATAAAGAGAGGGTTTGTATGCCCTAAATAAGGGTTACGATAATTGCGAGCAAGTAGGAATCTTAGAGCAATGATTGTTGTTTGTATTTTACTGTAACCATTTTCTTGATTTTGAATGAAGATAACAGAGGAAAATTGATCCAATGTGTGAAGTTGTTCTTGTTTGTAATTTCCCTGTTATTGTGTTTGTTCAATAATACATGAATCTTGTTACATGTGTGTATATCTTTGAAATGCCTGCATAAAATTTAAATCACTTTTCCTCGTGAGTAGGTGCAAGGTTTTCATCTAGTCTGCAAGGAGTGCGTTGAACGAGTCTATCTCGACTCGTAAGCTCAGAAGGAACAACGAAAGGTTACTTTGTAGGAATTGTAAAGAGACTACTGCAAGGTGTGCACAGCCCTCGCAAGAACTCAAATCTTGTGTAAAGATATTTTGCAAAGAGTGCATAGGTATGGAATTTGATGAAGAGTCAAAGCGACTCCGTAAAGAAGTCAAAGGACAAGAACAGAGGAACACCAGGAAGGCAGGAAAGAATTATTTTCAAGAATATTTGGATTTGAGTTTGACGAATTTCCCGGAAAAGAAAGAAGTGCTTGGTAGATCGAAATCTTTAAGGAGATCAAGCTCAGGAGGGACAACACTTTCCAAGAAGTGCGAACAAGACCCAAGAAATGGACTCGCAAGAAAGATAAAGGTCAAAACCTTTACATCTTTCAAAAATATTCTAAGTTAGCAGAAAGCATAAGCTCAGGCAAAAATATCTGGACCGTCTGATCAATGTCTGGACAACGAGGAGTGAGCGTAAAGGAAAATATCTCAACTGTTCGATATAAGCGCCAGAGAAAATATCTCAACCATTCGATCTAAGCACCAGAGAAAATATCTCAGTCATTCGATCAGAGCGCAAAGAAAGGATATCAGTCATCCAATCTACGTGCTTAAGGATCGTAGTCGTCCGATCAAGGTAAAGTGAACTAACATTAAATCTTTGAAAGTGTACAGGAGAATCAAACTTATGAAGTTCTGAAATCATCGAAACCGTCCATTGTCAAGGGGGACACGTGGTGAGAGATCAACATTTCGCTCAGTTGTGACTTAGAGAAGTCAAAAGGCAGAGTTATAAGAACTCGCGAATCGCGAAATCGTGATTTGATCACAACCCTTGATCGAAGGAGAAATCTGGACCATTGATTGTCTAGGGAGATATCAGGACTTCGGATATTGGGAGAAGGGAGGTGAGCGGTCTTCCAACTTCACGAAACATGAAGTCCCAATTCGCGAAGAGTTGATATGAGCCGTCAGGTCACAGGGAGTTGTGAGTCATTGATCTGGTGCACATGAATTTTGAGATATCGAGTATTGGAGGAGAGAAGTGATCATCCTTCCAACTTCGCGAAACGCGAAGTCTCGATACGTGAAAAGGATATCTAAACCGTTGGATCGTAGGGATTATGGACCGTTGATCTGACAAGCGGAACTCGCAAGTTCGGGGTTTGGAAGGACGAGTAAGTGAACTTCGTGAGACGTGAAGTCGCGAAACGCAAACTCACGAAGCACCTTTCGTTTAGGTGATTGGTCACAACCTTGGTCACGTAGAGGGAGGGGATTAACTAGGAGAGCTAGCACCTGAATACGTTGAAGATTTAAAAGCATTAAGGAGAAGCCCGCGAGTTCCATAGAACCTATGTCTTAAGAAGAAGGGGGGCCTATTCAATTGATTGAAGGTCCTTGAGGGACTAAAGAGTCAATCAAGCTCGGTTTATTGATCGATCCTAGACCGGGAGGTCGCACAACCCTTAGGAGCGAAGGGGGGTATGCACCAAGTGGTATCAGAGATGATTTTCATCTGTAGATTTTAGGTGAAGGAGAAAAATAAATCGAAGTTGTACTCTCTGTGTGAGAGAAAATCAACCCAATGCCACCGAGGAGATGAGGGGATCCACCTTTAGCCAATCGTGTTGTAGAAAGAGAGATGCAAGATCTCCATGCAAGGTTGGAAGCGATGGAAGCAACAAAGAGAAGAGCACCTGATGTTGGATACGTCCATGATGTAGAGAGTGAAGATGTATAAGATCAAGAAGATGTAGGGGAACACGTTGCCAAAGAACGCTTGCTAAGAGAAGTTGTTAGATTGGGAGCTAGAGCCAAGATAGAGGTCCCAATGTATGAAGGCAATTTGGATGTTGAATAGCTACTGGATTGGATAAGGTCCATGGAAAAATATTTCGATTAGGAAGATGTCAATGGGGAGAAAAGGGTGAGACATGTTGTCACTAGGCTTAAAGGACATGCAACACTATGGTGGGATGAGAGGAGAAGTAGAGGAAAACAAAAGATAAAGAATTGGGACATAATGGTAGCCAAGATGAAGGCTAAATTCATGCCCAAATATTATTAGATCAATCTGTTAAGGAAACTAAAGAACCTGAGACAAAAGGGTATGATAGTTAAAGAATACGAATAGGATTTCTACAAGCTGAACATCAGAGCTAGACAAAGAGAGAGGGATGAAGAAAAAGTTTCCAGGTATATAAATGGCCTGGGGTATGAAATCCATGATGAAATTAGAATGATGTCGGTAAGGATAGCAGAGGATGCTTATCATCTCGCGCTGAAGGAAGAAGAGAAGTTGGCCAGAAAACAAAGCCAACGAGATAGAGGTAAAATCTCATCCTCGAACAAAGGCAAGGGAGTTGCCCATGAAAAAGTGCATAGTTCCAAGGACAAGTCTAAAACTCCATACAGTCACTTGGAAAGAGGAGGAAGTTCTTGAGGAAGACAGGGTGGTGGAAGAAACACTTTTGGAGGAAGAGGCAGAGGAGGAATAAGGTGTTATGCCTGTGGAAAGACATGGCACATGTATTGGGAATGCCCCGAGAAAAAGAAAGAAGGAGGAGAAGCTCACATTTTAGAAGCACAAAGAGGGAATGTTGAAGCAGAAGGAGCAGAGGATGGAACATCCCTAATGATGGGAAAGGTTCTCTTAAAACCAGAGACAGAAGTTAAAAGGCTAGTACAGAGGAATGATCTATTTAGGACAACTTGCAAGACTAAAGATAGAGTATGCAAGGTGATAATTGACAGTGGAAGCACTGATAACTTAGTATCCACGGAGATGGTGGATAAATTGGAGCTGGAGGAAACTACACACCCAAATCCATATAAAGTCTCATGGTTGCAGAAATGACACTAGGTAATGGTCACTAAACAATGCTTGGTTGAATTTAAAATAGGAGGATATAGAGATGAAATTATGTGTGATGTAATTCCCATGGATATATGCCATATTTTGTTGGGAAGACCATGACAGTTTGACCATGCTTCTTGATATCAGATTCAATCTCCCAACTGGCATCTTCTATTGGATGTCCTTTCCACTCGACCGGATACTCAAAATAGGTCTTCCTTTGGATCTTCTTACCAATCCTCTGATCAACGATCTTTTCCATCTATGGTTTTTTTTCTATAGACACTTGTTTCTCCCACTGAATCTTCTCTTGATATGTTGATCCCTCTATGTCATCCTTCCTATAAGGATACAGATCTGAGATGTTGAATATGGGTGATATGTCGACATCATCTGGCAACTCGATCTCATAGGCGTTTGCATCAAACTTCCTCAAGATCTTACATGGCCCTATCTTCTTCATCTTTAGCTTTTTATATGTCCCCCTAGGGAACCTATCCTTCCTGAGATGTGCTAGAACCTTATCTTCTATTTCAAATTGAATTTATCTGCAATGTTGATCAACTCTTTATTTTTACTCTTGGCTAGAATTCTCCAACTTCCCTCTGATCTGGCTATGGAGCTTTTGCATTTCTGCAGCAAAATATTCTACTCCAACGCTCCTAATCTCACTCTGTTCCAAGTCTCTCAACTCAAATACTCCCCCGGGTTGCATTCCATACAATATTTTGAACGAGCTCTTCTCAGTGCTCCTGTTTGGTGAGTCATTGTATACAAAATCTTCTTGTGGCATAATCTGATCCCACTAATTATGGTGCTTGGTGACCAGAATCCTCAATAAGTTTCCCAAAATTATCTTTACCACTTCAGTCTATCCATCTGTATGAGGGTGATAAGATGAGATGAAGGAAAAATCTATCCCTAACTTCTTCCACAGTGTTCTCCAAAAATGACCAACAAATTTCGTGTCTCTGTCCGAGACAATGCTTCTGGTAGGCCGTGAAGTCTCACAACTTCCTTAAAGAACAGATTCACAACATGTGTTGCATCCCTAGTCTTCTGGCATGGGATAAAGTGTGCCATATTTGAAAGTCTATCCACCACCAAAAATATGGAATCACATCCTCTTTGCATTCTTGACAGTCCCAACACAAAATCCATGCTTATTGCATCCCAAGGCCTCTTTGGTATGGGAAATGGTTGATACAATATAGTGTTCTGTCTTTTACCTTTTGTATGTTGGAAATTCTACATCTGTTCTCGTACCTGGCTAATAGTATGAACTGATCAACCGTGCAAATGTCTTATCATGGCCGAAATGTCCAACCAATCCTCCACTATGTTTTTCCTTCAAAAGGTTATCCCTCATTGAGCATTTTGGTATGCACAATTGATTTCCCTTCAACAAAAATCCCTCTTGAATCATATACTCTGTCCATTGGCTTCTATATCTCAACACATGATTCACACATGCTTCATATGCTTCATTGAAATCTGGATCATCACTGTACATTTCCTCAAGGTGTTCGAACCCTAAGGTCTTTACCTAAAAGTCCTACATAATCAAACATCTCCTGCTCAATGCATCAACAACTTTGTTAGCATTCCAAACAATATGTTTTATGAAAAAAGTAAAATTTTTCATAAACTCAATCCACTTTGCATGCCTCTGATTCAATTTTTCCTGTCTGGTTATGAATTGTAAAGCTTGGTTATCGCTATACAAGACAAAATCTTGTGGGACAAGGTAATGTCTCCATTTCTCTTGGATTATGCCATAAAACTCCTTGTCATAGGTGGAGTATTTTATCTTAGTCTCATTCGACTTCTCACTGAAATAAGCAACAGGTCTATTGTCCTGGCTCAAAACTCCTCCAATTGCAATGCCACTTGCATCACATCTCACCTAAAATGTCTTCTCAAAATCTGGCAAGACCAGAATTGGTTGCTCTGTTATTTTCTCCTTCAATATATTGAATCTCTTCTTTGCCTCCTCTGTCCATTTAAAATACTTGTGCCTTTTCTTCACTGTATCCATCATTGGTGCAGAAATTACACTGAAATCTCTGATGAACTTCCTATAGAAACTCGCTATTCCATGGAAGCTTCTTATCTCAAACATGCTCCCAGGTGATGGCCATTCTTTGATTGCTTTCACCTTCTTCAGATCCATCTTCAGTTCATTTGAAGAGAACACAAAACCCATGTAAATGAGTTTTGTCTTAATAAAAGAGGAATTCTTCAGGTTTCTCAACAACTTCTCCTGCTGTAGCCTTCTCATCACTAGTGTCAAGTGCCTCAAATTCTCCTCCTTAGTCTTGCTAAAGATCAATATATCATCTAGATACACAACCACAAACTTGCCAATGAAATCTTTTAGTATTTCATTCATCAACCTCATAAAAGTACTTGGGGTATTGGTTAATCCAAATGGAATAACAAGCCACTCATACAAACCTTCATTTGTCTTAAAGGCTGTCTTCCACTCATCACCTTCCCTCATTCTAATCTGGTGATATCCACTTTTCAAATCTATCCTAGAAAATAAATTTGCTCCACTTAAACAGTCCATCGAATCATCTATTCTTGGAAAAGGGAATCTATACCTGATAGTGATCTTGTTGATGGCTCTTGAGTTTGTACACATTCTCCATCCTCCATATTTATTTGGAATCAACACAGTTGTTACTGCACATGGACTCAAGCTCTCTTTGACCAAGCCCTTGTCTAACAATTCCTGGACTTGGTTCTTTACCTCCTCATTCTCTCGAGGTTTCAGTCTGTACGCTGCTTTGTTTGGTAGACTTTCTCATGGTATCAAATCGATATGATGGATGATACTTCTGATGGGTGGCAATGAGTTAGGCAACTCATCCACCACTATGTCAACAAAATTATCTAACATTTCCTGAAATTCTTCAGGAAAATCATCTATTGAAGTAATAGTAAGGATAACTCTGAGTTTCCTCACCACAACAAACTTCATCTCCTATTATTTCTTGACTTCTTTCAGGAGTTCCTTCCCACTCATGAGAAATATGTTTATCCTGACTTCCCCTTTCACTTGCTTCTCCTCTATTGGCAGCAACATGTGTGTCCTACCATTCTTCTCCAAGGTGTATGTATTCTTCCTCCCATCATGAATGACATTCCTGTCAAACTGCCATGGTATTCCCAACAAAATTTGGCATACATCCATGGGAATTACATCACACATAATTTCATCTCTCTATCCTCCTATCTTAAATTCAACCAATAATTGTTTAGTAACCATTACCTGGTGTCCTTTCTGCAACCATGAGAATTTTTATGGCTCTGGGTGTGTAGTTGTCTCCAGCTCCAATTTCTCCACCATCTCCATGGATACTAAGTTATCAGTGCTCCCACTATCAATGATCACCTTGCATACTCTGTCTTTAGTCTTGCAAGCTATCCTGAATAGACTATTCCTATGTACTAGCCTTTTAACTTCTGCCTCTGGTTTTAAGAGAACCTTTCTCGTCATCAAAGATGTTCCATCCTCTGCTCCTTCTGCTTCAACATTCCCTCTTTGTGCTTCTGAAATGTGAGCTTCTACTCCTTCTTTCTTTTTCTCAGGGCATTCCCAAGACATGTGCCCTGTGTTTCCACAGAAATAAAACCTTATTCCTCCTCTGCCTCTTCCTCTAGAAGATTTTCTTCCAACACCCTGTCTTCCTCGGGAACTTCCTCCTCTTTTTGAGTGTCTGTGTGGAGTTTCATCCTCATCCTTGGAATTATGCGCTTTGTCATGGGAAACTCCCTTGCCTTTGTTTGGGGCTTAGATTTGACCTCTACCTCGTTGGATTTGTTTTCTAGCTAACTTTTTTCTACCTTCAGCGTGAAATGATAAGAATCCTCCATTTTCCTTACTGACATCATGCTGACCTCATCTTGGATTTCATACCTCAGGCCATTTATATACCTGGAAAATTTGTATTCATCCCCTTCTCTTTGTCTAGCTCTGATGTTCAACTTGTAAAACTCCTTTGTGTATTCTTTAACTGTCATACCCTTCTATCTCAAGTTCTGTAGCTTCCTGAACAGATTGGTCTGATAATATTTGGGCATGAATTTAGCCTTCAACTTGGCTACCATTTGTCCCAATTATTTATCTTCTATTTTCCTCTACTTCTCCTCTCAGCTTGCAGTTCATCCCACCACAGTGCTACATGTCCTTTAATCCTGGTGACAACATGTCTCACCCTTTTCTCCCCATCGACATCTTCATAATCGAAATATTTGTCCATGGACCTTATCCAATCCAACAGCTCTTCATCATCCAAATTTCCTTCATACGTTGGGACCTCTATCTTGGCTCTAGCTCCCAATATAACAACTACTCTTAGCAAGCGTTCTTCGACAACATGTTCCCATGCAACTTCATCAGATTCTACATCTTCATTCTCTGCATCGCTCACGTCTCTAGCATCAGATGCTCTTCTCTACGCTGCTTCCATCGCTTCCAACCTTGCACAAATTTCTCGCATCTCTCTTTCTACAACATGATTGGCTAAATGTGGCTCCCCTCGTCTCCTCAGTGGCATTGTGTTGACTATCTCTCACACACATAGTACAAATTTGAGTTCTTTTTTCCTTCGACTAAAATACATAGACAAAAATCAACTCTGATACCACTTGGTGTAGACCCTCCTTCACTCCTAAGGGTTGTGCGACCTCCTCGTCTAGGATCAATAAAGAAACTGAGTTTGATTGACTCTTCAGTGCCTCAAGGAACTCCAATCAATTGAATAGGCCCCCCTTCTTCTAAACATGCATGTTCTATGGAACCCGTGGGCTTCCCCTTAATGATTTTAAATCTTCAGTGTATTCATGCACTAGCTCTCCTAGTTAAGCCCCTCCCTCTACATGACCAAGGCTATGACCAGTCTCCTAAACGAAAGGCACTTCATGATTTCAAGTTTCGTGACTTCGCGTCTCACGAAGCTCGCTTGCTTGTCCTTCCGAACCCCAAAATTGTGAGTTCCTCTTGTCCGATCAACGGTCCATAATCCACGCGATCCAACAGTCCATATCTCCTTTTCTCTTATCAGGACTTCAAGTTTCGTGAAGTTGGAAGGCTGATCACTTCTCTACTACGATCCCGGATATCCTAAAATTCATGTGCGCTAGATTAACAACTCACAACTCCCCATGACCTGACAGCTCATATCGACTCTTCATGAATTGGGACTTCATGTTTCACGAAGTTGGAAGACCGCTCACCTCCCTTCTCCTGATATCTGAACTACCGATATCTCCCTGGATAATCAACGGTCTAGATTTCTCCTTTGATCAACGGTTGTACGATTCCGATGATTTCATAACTTCGTAAGTATGATTCTCCTTTACACTTTCAATTCTTTAATGTCAGTGCACTTTACCTTGATCAAACGACTATGATCCTTAGGTGAGCAGATCAGACGACAGAGATCCTTTCTTTGCACTTTGATCGAACAACTGAGATATTTTCTCTGGTGCTCAGATCAAATGGTTGAGATATTTTCTCTGGCACTCAGATCGAATGGTTGATATATTTTCCTTTGCACTCACTCCTCGTTGTACGAACACTGACCAGATAGTCTAGATATTTTCCCTCGAGCTTACGCTTTCTGCTAACTTATAAGATTTTTGAAATATGTAAAGGTTTCATCCTTTATCCTTCTCGCGAGTCCGTTTCTTGGGTCTCATTCACACTTCTTGGAAAGTGTTGTCATTCCTGATCTTGATCTCCTCAAAGATTTTGATCTCCCAAGCACTTCTCTCTTTTCCAGGAAATTCGTCAAACTCAGATCCAAAGATTCCTGAAAAGAATTCTTTCCCACCTTCCTCGTGTTCATCTGTTCTTGTACTTTGACTTCTTTACAGAGTCACTTCGACTCTTCAGTGAATTCCAGACCTGTGCAATCTTTGCAAAATATATTTACACAAGATTTGAGTTCTTGTGACGACTGTGCACACCTTGTGGCAGTCGCTTTACACTTCCTGCAAAGAAACCTTACGTTGTTCCTCTTGAGTTTATGAGTCGAGACAGACTCGGTGAATGCACTCCTTGCGGATTGTATGCACACCTTTCACTGGCTCACGAGGAAAAGTGATTTAAATTTTATGTAGGAATTTCAAAGATATACACACCTATAAAAAGATTCATGTATTCTTGAAAAAACACAATAATAGGGAAATTACAAACAACAACATCTTCACACATTGGATCAATTTTCCTCTCTTATCTTCATTCAAAATCAAGAAAATGGTTACAGTAAAATTCAAACAAAAATCATTGTTCTGAGATTCCTACTTGCTCGCAACTATCGTAACCTTTCTTTAGGGTGTAAAAAACCTCTCTTTATACAAAAGAAACAAACTAACTGCTACCTAATTATGGTTACATCGAGACTAGGGTTAAATTCCTAGGTCACGCGTGCTCATTCTGTCTACACACGTGATCTTTCCTTTTATTATTTTCTATTAGCTTCAAAATATTTGCAGTGCTAGCTATTATTCGAGACTCTGGATTGGTCCTCAGGCACTAAGTTGTTCTGCCACATGTACTTGTTGACGATGCTACTGCATCAACTAGCACCAAAAAGACGTCTATTCAAAACCATTTTAACGAGTGTGACTAAGACAAGATCACTCGACAATCTTTTCAATTTTAAGGAGTCTGAAAAGAGATTAACTATGGACTCACAACCGTTTTCTATATTTAGTCCCCTTAGCGTGAAAAAGTATAAAATTTACTTAGGAGAACTCTCTCGATGAGAAGAATCCCCCGAGGTGTACCTTTTTCTTCCTTAATCTACAGGCCTGAAAAAGGGGTAAACTCATGCCAATAGATGTTTTTCTGAACCAATTAATGAGTGTGAAAGAACAAGGTCACTCAATGATCTTTTCAATTTTATGGAGTCTAAAAAGAGCTTAACTATGGACTCCGTGGGGTTTCCTTTTTCGTAAATTTAGTCCCTCAAGCTCGAAAAAGGGTTGAACTTATACCTGAGAATAATCTTCTAGCAAATTGATGCTCCTAGAGTGTACCTTTGTTTGTAAAATTGACCATCCAGACAGAAAAAGGGGTAAATTATCGTTGGAAAGATGTGCCTTCAAGTTTTAGTTTGGCGAGCATGAAGGACAACAAGATCGCTCAACAATATTTTCATGTTTAAAGAGTATGAAAAGGGCTTAAAGACGACTCATTTTCTGAGAGTCCCAAGGGTGAGGCCAAGAGTGATGACATATCAGAGGTATGAGGCTCATTCTCTTAATCGAGACAATACTAACAAGGACTCCCAAGCCTAAAGTCATTAATGACGGCATGGACACTAAAATGCGGTCAGGATCTACCTAGGGCATCCATGTAGAGGTAGGCTCTACGACCAAATTATGACACTTCTAAAGCAATAATGACGGTTCCTTGTCACAATCTGGTGGGATCGATCCTATGGAAAAGCAGAAAAGACAACAAGATGAAAAAAGTGGAGGTGGAATCCTAACTTAAATGCAGAAAGTTGGAAAAACGACTTTTACCAAAGAATATTTAAAAGTGACCCATCTCCCAAAAAAATTTTCAAACAAAAAATGAAGTGTATCATAACATTTGATGAGAAACTCAAGAACAATGTTAAATGATTTTCAAGCCAAAAAAAATCAACAAAAGGGTTTAAAAGAGTGGCAAAAAGGGCCAAAAAATTCTATAAATAGAAGCTGGCAGCTCATTATCACTATTGAAAATTGAGAATTAACCAAAAATCCAAAAGACAACTTTGCTAAAAGAGGTTATTCTGGGAGCTTCAGAGGACGAAACAAACTTTCGCTCGAACCAAGTAAGTACAAATCAACCCCTCTTTCATTTCAATACTTTCTTTTTGCATTTATTTTAGTTTTTTGGGGGGCGCACACTCCTAAAATGGGGTGGCCCTAGGTGTACATGGGCTGTCCAAGGACATCTCGCGTATGCCCACAGGTCAAAAACAATCTACCCACGTGCATTCCCGACTGTATCCAATACAACCTGCGTACACCCTCAAGAACATGAAAAAAATGAAAGTACAAGAGTTAACTCCCCTTTGAACTTGTCATTTGACAGGATGTATGTCCATTGGAGAGAGAGGGAGCAAGAGGATATAGATATATTCGTCGATGAGGACCTTGCAGCTATGGATGCATTGAGATAATGCAGTTTATGGAAGTTTTTTCAGTGTCCATTCATGAGGGCACAACCCAGGCTGCTGAATGCCTTGGTGGATTACTGACACCCCAACACTGAGGCATTTATGCTATAGGGAAAGACATTGATTCCAATGAATGAAGACATTTACTTTCTGACTGGCCTCTTGAGGAGTGGTTAACCAGTTAACTTGTGAGCTTTTCCCCCCCGAGCCTCATAACATTGCCGAGTTGATCGAACTATATTGTGAGGCTGACACTAAGAAAGTAGGTTCTCAGGTACCGATCCATAAGATTACCAACCTATAACTAAAGGTGATAGTTTTACTTATTGGGCAGATCATTGGATCCACGGCCTTACATCAGGCCTCCCATGCACACACACATTGTGCAGTGCAGTGCTTAAATGCATGAATCTTTGATTGAAGCACGACCATGCTTGACTGCATGAAGAGACAACTCACTGAGTGTCATGGGCAGAGTAACAAGAACTTGGAATTCAGTACCATTCTATGCTCATTCTTCTTTGAGAGGGTACCTAGTCTTAGTCTATGAGAGATAGTGCAGGGGCATGTGGCCTCACTCCCAACAATGTGTAGATGGGAAAAAAAAAATTCGCGAAAGGGGGGAAGGGAGGACCATAGAGGCCTTCAACGATACCTTTTTTGATTGGTGGGCATGGAAGATTCCGGTGATAGAGGTCTACCCCTACGTCGGGATGAACTTTTTCCAGGGACTTGAACATGCCCATACCTCCTGGAGCTGAGTGAGGAGAGATGGGTACGTTTTATTTTTTCAAGTTATTTAATTTTTAGTTTCTTTTTTATATATATCATTTTTATGTGAAACATAGTATCTGACAACTATGTATCTGTTTATATACAAATGTGAGATCAATGAGTCCAACAGACTTCACAAGGACCAGGCAACGTCCTCGACCAGAGGTGGTACCAGCCGCAGCCATCGGACCAACAAAAACAACAGCAAGGGACCTCCAGTCGGAGAGGCTGAGAGAGTATTGAGACAGGTTGAGCGGAACCTTGCCACACTCACTCGTACAGTGCCCATGGCCGAGATCGAGGATCTCCCGCCATCTATGTAGCCTCATGTAGTTGGGGTGCCACGGACCCGGGTCCAACTTTTCCGGTGTTTGGAAAACGTCGTCGTTCACTATGGCAGGGCCAACATGCCCCATGCTTAGCTTAGGATGGACTGCTTACCTGCCGAGGGCACTCTTTTGTATATTTTTGAGGGCATAAGCCCCACAATGTATACCATACATATTATTTTTTTAGGCGCTTGAGCCCACCTATGTACTCTAAGACTTTTGATATATATATGCGTATTTACATCTTTTATGTCATATGGATCACATTTTTACAATGTATATACATGTGTATGTGTGTGCAATATGCCAATCTAATACATGATTAGCTAGAGTATATGTGATTTGATTTAATCTCCTAGGAACATGGATATACGTATTGTAATCAAAGCATCGTTATAAGAGACGTACCCTAAGGAATCGTTGGTGTAGAGTAGGATCATAAACGTGGTAAACCCCATTTAACTGGGACACAACCAGTTGGGCATCTAAGTAGACCCGGAGGTGAGAGATATCATGCAACAAAGCTTCATGAAGTAACTCTATTACTGCACTGTATTCGACGACATTGTTTGTGGCATTACCTAAATAGATACCTCCAGAAGATAGCAACTAGCCTTAAGGTGTGAATATCACCCAAGTTGCGGAAGCAAGCCTCCAAGTGTGTCTGATAGTGCCATCCGTGAACCCAACAAACACCTCTGATTCACTTGACATCTGCCACAATGGAAAAGATGACATAAATAATGACACGCTCATAAAAAAAAGAGAGGAAAACTAACTGTATAAGAACTATACATATGTACAAAAAGTCACCCAGGGAAATCTACCTATGAGTAATACTTCTTGAGGTAGAGCCCATTTCTAGGTTCCACTAAAGTGTTCCCCTCAAAGTCAACCAGACGATAATCAACCTTCTTTAGTACCTCCTTCACAATGAAGTTTCTGAACCACATGGGTTTGAACTTTCCTGCCCCTAGGGGATCCTGATCTTGGTCGTAGACCAGGACAAGGTTGCCTTCGGAGAAAATTTGAGTACGAACGAACCGATCACACTGACACTTGACTCTTTGCTTGTGAGCCTCGTTAGCCAAGGCTGCGTCACGGTGTTTCTCATTGAGCTGCTCGAGATATAATAAGCATTCCTCAAGTGGTGAAGTGTCTGGAAATAATTGTACTGCCAACTTTAGAGATGGGATCTGGCACTCTATTGGCAAGACTGCTTCCATCTCATAAATGATTTGAAAAGGTGAGAAACCAGTGGCAGTCTTTACAGATGTTCGGTAGGCCCACAATGTCGAGTACAAAATCAAATGCCAATTTGACTTGACCGAATTGATCGTTCGCTGTAGAATGGTTTTGAGAGACTTATTCACAGCTTCCACCTGACCATTTTCTTGTGGGTAGTAAGGTGACAAATGCTCTTGTCTCAACCCAAGCTTAGACATTAACTCATACATCATTATGTTCTGAAAGTGACTGCCATGGTCAGTGACAGTCTCCCTCGGGATGGCAAACCTTGCTATTATCTGATTGAAAAGAAAGAGAGTTGTTGTCTCTCCATCATTATTGAACGCTGGCATAGCCTCGACCCACTTTGTCAAGTATTCTACCACTACGATGATATAACGGTGCCCCCTGGTTGAAGTTAGGTGGCATGTAGTATAATCAATCCCCCACTTGGTGAAGGGACCAACTGTAATGATGGGAAACATGGGAGCGGGGTGTGCCCTCATATTTCAAGAGAATATCTAACACGAGTGGCACTTCTTGACCGATTCAACGCAATCCTTGATTAACATTGGCCAAAAGTAACCAACTCGTAGAATCTTTTGGGATATTTCCAACCCATAAAAATGACCACCACATGCTCCAGTGTGGCTGTCGTTAAGAAGAAGGATACAATCTACACCTCGACGATACAAAGTGTCATTGAGTATAGTACAGACTGCGATGCTCTGGGTGAATACTGCGATATTCACCTAGATCTAGTATAGTAGAGCACTAAGCACATTCACATAGGTTAGATATAGCACTTATTCATATTATTAAGCACAAAACATCAACACATCTATCTATCATTTTATATATGCCAAAGAACTAAGAAAGTAAACACATCAATACATAGCAAAAAGAATAAAAACACAGGATATACGTGGTTCACCCCAGCCCGGGGCTACGTCCACCAACTCTTCTTCTCTTTTATTATATTTTGTCAATCTTCTACATGCACAGAGCCACAAGATCCTACTTCGCATAAGACACGAGATCTGTGTGCACCTCGCCAGATCCTCCTTCCCTGATTTAGGTTACAGCACAAAGCTTCTACTCAATCCCTTATAGTCACTTGCACTTAGCCTTGCAAGTCTCACACAACATGCACAAAGCATGTACAACTATCACTTGCACTTAGCACTTGGTATCACACACTTGTGCCTTTTTGCTTACATCGCTTAGCTTTCTATTTATACATTAAAAAATGGGCCTAAACATGGGTAAACCCATGGGCCAACATCCCCATACTTGTTACATAACACCAAAACCCAAAAATCCCTAGACAAGTGGACGGGATCCTGTGATCTCTGCTCCGACTTGCGCTCCTCCTTCGATAGTCTGTCGAAGTTCCAAAATAGGTCAAACATGACCAAGGATCCTCAAAACTTGGTCAAGGGCCAACACCACTGGAAAACATGCGCTGCTTCCAACGCTAACTTCTCAACGTGGGAGTATTTGAGTTCTGGTCCGACCAGGCCTCATCTCAGGTAATAAATCACGTGCTCTTCGAGCAGATCATCCTCTTGAACCAAGACCATATCGATGGTCAACTCTGCAGTGACCAAGTACAATATGAAATATTTATTATAATTGGGTGGTTGAAGCAGAGGGGAAGATGTAAGGGCGCATTTCAACGCTTCAAAAGAGTGTTGAGCGACTTTGTCCCAGTAGAAAGGAACGCCCTTTTTCAGTAAACGCATGAACCCTTTAGTGATCTCATCATAGTTTGTGATAAATCACCGAAGAAAGTTGGATTTTCCCTGTAAACTCTGAAGCTGAGGGACTGTGCACAGGGGAGGCAATTGAACTATCACCTCAACCTTTAGAGGATTGACCATGATCCCTATTGTTGAAACTATGAAACCTAGAAGACGACCCCTCGTCCTGCAGAAACTGCACTTGTTTGGATTCAAGCGAATCCGATAGTGGTGACATTGTTCAAAGATTAGTCAGAGGTGTGCGGGATGATCAACTCTCTTATGAGATCGTGATGCTAAATCATCGAGATAAGCCTCAACTATGTGTCTTAGGTCATGGAAAGCAAAAGACATGGCCCGCTAAAAAGTGGCTCCAACATCCTTAAGGCCAAAAGGAATATTCTGATAAGAAAATGTACCCCATGGATAGATAATTTTTTTTTTTATGTTGGCCTTTGATCTTAATCTGTATTTTAATGTATCCCGAAAAACCATCCATGAAAGAAAGGACCTCACATCCTGCACATTCATCGTCAATCTGGTCAATGAACGGGGTGGGGAAATTATTCTTTGGACATGCCTGGTTCAAATCACGAAAGTCCATACATACGCGAATCGTTCCCTGTTTTTTGTTGACCAGAACGGGATTTGACACCCATTGAGTCAAATGGACGGGGTAGATGAAACTAGCTTTGAGCAGTTTTTGTACTTCAGCCTTAATAATTGCTGCATTTCGAGGATTGATCAGACGAAGATTCTGTCGAACCGGCTTAGTGTAAGGATACGTCATTATTTCATGTTCGACGATTCTTGTATCAATTCCTGGCATTTCCTCATAAGACCAGGCAAAAGCGTCATGGAATTATTTAAATAAATCTATGTAGATTTGAATCTCCTTGGGGGAGCAGTCTGCTCCAATGAAGACATTATTCACGATGCCAGGGGTTCTGGAGATGTCAATAGGTGTCGTTTCAATGACGGTTTCCATATTACCTTCGGTGTAAATTGCGTGTGTAGCCAAAGGATTGATAGGACAAGACCTATCTCCTGTCACAGTCAACACAAATTCTCCTGCCTCTATTCTTCTTAACTCTGGGAGGAAATTAGATCTATGATGGAGATTGTCCCAGGGTATGTCCAGACCAGCCAATGCCTCTATAATCACCTCGTCAGAGGGCAAGACCATGTCTAAAGAATCGGTAGTGGCAAGGGAATATTGAGCCCAAATAGGCTTGATAATTGGATCTAACTCTGGTGTAGGAGTCGGATCGGGGTCGGTCGAAGCTTGTTGGACAATAGAGTATGCAACTTCTTCCACAGACAAGGGAATAAACATGCCAGGATGCCCTGCCCCTTCCATCGAAGCCGATGGGGAAGGAATAGTCCACAGATCGTTAAAGTAAGTCGTACAGAATGATGACACTTGAAAAATATCATCCCTAGGCTGGTTGGGAAAAACCGATATAATCTTGAGATCACCAGAAGGAGGCGGGTAATCAAATGTACCCATAAAATGTGGTCACAAACCAAACCCCACATTGATGACGTCGGGCTATGGGTTGTCAATCATTGGGACTGTGGATGCCCCTGATGAAGGGTCAAGCATAGAGAAAGACAACTGATCAATGGTCACGATTCGACCCTTATGTGGAAACAACAAGACCTGAAAAAATGTGGCAACCACTGCATGCATTGCATATGTCCAACTCCTTCCTAACAATAGGTTGTATTCGAGAGGCGCATCAACCACTCCAACTTCGACACACATGGTCTTCCCTCCCAACTACACAAGGAAAGAAGGGATGATTCCATGTGGTCTGAAATAATGATCGTCAAAAGAAGTAAGGAGAGTAGGTGACAAAGACAAAATGGGTTGGCCAATGGCCTTCCAACACACCAATGACATCACGCATGTCGAGGCATCCTCATCAACCACTGTGCGAAAAATGTTCCGAGTAAAAGATTTCATGGGTTGAGTCACTACTATCTGAAATGCAATGTGGTATGGGAGACAAGGTTTCAAGTCGGTCGTATCAAGCATGATTTTTCTCGGATTACAGGTCTCAGCGGATCCTAAGGAAGCTGATAGAGGCTTTCTCTGTGAAGGGAATCTCTGGAAGACCTCCAAAGTAGACATTGTGCAAGGGGTTTGTGACAAATCATCCACCACAGAGTAATTTTGGGCATCCCTTTCATTCGGATTGTGTGAAGCTTTCTTGAATGACCCTTTTAGGATGTGTGTCATTGTTTCTCCCATCATCCTCTCAATCTGGAGAGGATATGATGGGTTTTCATCTTCTTTACCCTTTTCAGCAGTGTTTGGAATTCCGTAATCGTGTGCCCTAGTAGCTATGTGAGTGTCACCCTTCAACATATAAACGTTTGTGACCGAGGGGTTACTAGAAGACGGAGGGGGTCCCCGACTGTCCCCATCTGCACTCGAAGAGGCTTGAGTCAACTTTTTCCCATGTGGAAATGGGTTCGTTAACACAACATGATGTTGTTGTGCCAATAACTTCTGGGTCTCCGCAAGCTGAGGGCATAGGTGAGTCGGGTGGTCTTTCATGCAAAGGTTACATTGATACTTCGACTTTATTTTCTCTGTGTTTCCCCTACCAACATTATTGGTGGGTTTCTTATCCCCCTTACCCTTCTTATTTCTTTGTTTTTTATTACCGTCAGGCTACTGGTTGGCCTTCAGGTTTGTCGATTTCACACTGTGTACATCCAATGTTTGAGTAGGGGGAGCAGTCGAACCAGTGGTTTGGCTGGCCGTTGTCTGTTGTATCGACAATTGTTGCAATTGATTCAACAATTGATCAATGGGCTTCACTTGTGTTGAACCAACTATACCATCGACATGTGGTCTATAATTCTATCTGGCCTTGTCAAGAATGGACCATGGTGCATCTGGAAAAACTTCATAGAGTAAACTAGAATGAGAGTATATCAGTTCTATCTGTTGAGCTCTCATTATCGCTTCTTCCTTGGAAAACACTCCCGACGTTGCAATGTCCTTGGATAACTGAGGTACCAAAGACTTAAGGAACCACTCCAACAGAAAATTCGGTGGGACTGGTACTTTTATCAAACTCTTCCAATGCCGCCATTCTCGGATGTGATCCAAGATATGGTCAACCTTTGTTTGCTCAAAGGTGGCCAGCAATTTGGTGCCAGCATCGTATCTCACAGGTAATTGGAAATGGTTTAGGAAAACCATTGCCAATTCGCCAAAAGTAGAGTATATTGAGCGGTCGAGCTCGATGTACCATTTCCCGACACTCCCGATAAGAGTGTGTTGAAATAAACACAACTGTATGAGTTCGATGAGCACCATAGGTGAAAAGTGGTCACATGATTGCCCGGATATTCGTTAGTCTTACCTTTGAACTTTGGGATGTTCGAGGGAAACTTGGTCGACATTGGAGACCAACGCAAATCGTGACAGATTGGGTCGTTTAACAATATTGACAAGTTTGGAAAATGTAACATTGCTAGAAATTGTAGTTTGGGCTATTGACTATCTACAAGGAAAAAGGAGCCTAGATTTTGGTTGGCACCAGGTTGCCTAGAAAAGTTAGGCTGTTGACCAAGGTTCTGGTAAATACGATGGTTGTGGTCAACGTACGGATACTACACTTGTTGAGATGTCATCGACTGACTCCTGTAATTGAACGTTGAGGGTTAGGCAGGGATTTCTCCTTGCGTTGTGTTCCAAAGATTCTGGAAAGGGTTGCCCACTGCTGATTCGACATGAATATGTACTAAGCCTTGCCCAGGGTTCCATTGGCCATGGAAGGGGTTTCCCCCAATTGACATCCATGACGAGGGGATTGATCCCTACCATGGATTCCAGGGTCCTTGTGGGGTGTTTCCCCTTGTGCAAGAATAATACCCTCCACAGGATTTTGTTTTCCAAAACTAGGGTTTCCCCTGGCCGAGATGACAGCTGACGAGAATGCATTGTTACCAAATGCATCGAACAAAGAGAATGAAAAAGAACCCACCATCGTGGTGTTGGAAGAAGGTCCTTGACTACCTGCTCCGAACAAGTTGTAGTCCATGTTCAACCAAACGAGCTGCTAGGGAGCACCGCCTAGCGAGGGGGAAGACAGAGGTATATGACCCCCACCGTAAGGGAAAGTGTTATAGGGGGATGAGGTGCCCCCCATGGACCCTTGAAGAGGAACATTAGAGCTACCTGCCCCCAGACCCATGGTTTATAGGGTGGAGTAGGAGAGGACAGAGTTCGTATCAAAGCCAGGTATCTCGTATGAAAACGGAAGGCCCGTCGCACTCTGGGTGAATGAAGTAGTGATCGCCGCCATAGACAGAATCATACCACTGCCCAAAGTAGAGGTAGTCGAGACCATGGTGGTTCAGATCGACAAAGGTGGGTTAGGAGGTGGAACTCCCCCTGTGGTGGAAGTCGTTGAGGGAGTATGAGGACTCCCAGATGAAGTAGCAACATTTTCTTCCATTGCTACTTGCAAAACTATCTGACGCTCATGATGAATTACCCTTGGAGGGACAACTTCTATCAAAACTGGCATCGACAAGTCAGTGATCGAAGGGTTATATGGCTCGAGAGCTTCTGTTCCGAGGTCAGAAATAGTCGGTTCCTCCAGATTCGAGTGTTCTCCTCTCGGGGATAGCTCAGGTATAGTTTCCTGCGGCCTGGTCACCTCAAATGACCCTTGCTAGTCAAGTATTCACCGTAATGGTGGTGATGGTGGCTCCAATGAAACTGGGGACAGGCCCTAAAGCCTTTGCGACAGGCGAAACTCCTGATCTTCCACCTTGTGAAAATATCAGTGACACTGTAAGGCTTTTAGTAATGTTGAAAACCATCACACACTAGAAAAAGTTCCTATGAGATAAAGCAAGCAAACCACTAACTAGTTGGAAGAACAATTACGCCAACCAACACTAGAGAAACTTACCGGTGCAAGTGAATCTTGAATACGGAAGCACCCTCCAGATATACTAAAAAAAGCATGGCTCGAATTCTGCCTTAGGTACCATGGTATACCCCCACAGTCACCTATGAAAGTCGCTAAAATAAAGGCAACTAGGTTGCCAGTGCACGAACAGTCACCATGCGGGTGCACTCGACAATCGGGTGGACCGCAACGAGTAGGGTATCAAACTGGAAACCTATTGAGGGTATCAAAAGTAAGTGGTCTGGAAGACAACTAAGGACCTTGAATGGATTCAATATCCATGAAGATCCGTGGAAAATGAGACCGACAGAATCCCACGACAACTCCTCTATATGTGTTCCCCACTACGTTTGGTTCGGCTTTGGAAGGGTTATCTCTGCTACCTTTCTGCACACGACCCCGTGTTTATCCCCTCTATTAGAGGGGGATCCCAGATAGCTTTCACATTTACTGGAATTTTGACACTCCCTAGCTTAGACTCGTATGTTTGTTTTATAGCCTTGAAGAGTTTCCTCTCCAGCCTAAATCAAGGCTCCAGCCTAGACTAGTTGATGGACCTTACAAACATAAATTCTAGTAAATTTTAATTAAGCGTTAATTTTAAGTGTCTTCTCTTAAGTCAAGGAAACGAAAATGAAACTAGGGGTGTTTTTCAAGAGATGAATGAGAAATAAACAAATACTGAAAGAAAAATTACTTCTTTTTGACAAATAAAGATTTGCAAATTTAAACTCTTTAACCAACTTTTCGTAACTACTTTTTCTAAGATCTTTCAAAAGAAAAACCCAAAACTAAATTTCACTCGACTACGAGCTACTTAATGTTCTAATCATTCAGTAAAGAACTTAAGAAAGCACTATTTTTCCTGACAAGTAAAGACAACTAACCTAACTACTTAACCAAACAAAGAAATTAAATCTTTTTTATTTTTATGCTTCAAATAAGAAACTTGAAATAAATTCTTTTTCTTTTTATTTAAAGCAAGCAAAAGGGAAAAAGTGAAGATAAGACAAGACCAAGAACTGACTTCTTACCCACTGCGGATCACAGGGAGTCACTGTCGATACCAAACAGGTTGATTAGAAAAGATTCACAAACTCATCTAAAACCCTTTCAAAGAAAACACAAGAAATATTTTAAAAGAATAAGTAAACTCATGTCAAACCCAAGCTAAAGACTGTAACAATAGAGACCAGTACTAGATCAAGAAACCCCTGAGAATTATGACTTCAATCAGGGAAGAGGTTGACTTCCTCTTCTTAAAAAAATAAATCTTGACACATGCACACTACTGACACTTAAGCAGCCTGCGTATGTACGCGGGCTGTCCAAAGGTAGGGCACATATGTACATGTGCAGACCCACTACAAACCACGTACACTTATGTAGCTTCTCAAAAAAAAGAAAACTAACAGGTATACTGATAGGGAAGGGAGTACTGGTATGGCAGACCATAATCCCTTAAAGACTCAACAACTTACAGAAATTCAAAAAAGGTAATCAAACCAATTAAAACACCTAAAAATATCCCCTAAAACCCTAGAGGTTTCCCCAGTATGGTCGCCAGTTCTGTTATAGCGGGAAAAATACCCTATGGACTACACTAGGGTTCAACATGTAGGCATATCTAACTGTGTAAAATTCTCCTACTTTTTAATAACTATCCCGAACGTACCCCACATTCATGCATAAAATAAAAAGTGAAAAGATCTGGTAACTCTACCTTAAAATCCGCGTCCGATGTCGATCTTTTCACATTGGATCGCTCCACTGACTACAGGTCTCCTCCCAAGGCTGACCTACATTCACAAACAGACAAACAAGGAACTATGAACATGCATCTTATATATGAATTAGTGGGTTAGATGTCAGTATAAAACATAAATCAAACATAAAGATTGAACACATCACATTTTGGGACAGAAAAAGTGTTCCTTTTATTGATATCACAAAGTTTACTTACAATGAGATCAACGATTTATCCTTGAACCTGGTCTGGGATCCTCTTCACTAAGCTCCAACAACACTTCCACGTATCTTTATCCTCTCACACTTCTTCTAGGGAAATGACATAGGCTTATGATGGAGGAAAAAGGCAAGAATGGGAAATTCTGGTACAAATCTCACAAGGTGGCTGCAAATTCTTGGGGCAAGGAGGGGATGTGAAATGGGCAGAGTTTCATTGTTCTTATGATTATCTTAGGAATGAGACCCCAAAACATCCTTTATATGATAAAATGATGGTTATTCGGTTGGGTGACGGGCTATAGGCGGTGGGACAGTTGGGAAACTACCCAATAGCCCGTAATCTCAACGAATTCCTTACAACTTTTTAATTTTTGCAACATTTGTGGGCATACGCGGGCTATAATGATGCAACTAGCATACGTACATGAGCTATAGTGGTGAAGCAAGTGTGTGTATGCGTATATTAGTGGTGCATGGCACATACATCTTCAAAAATATGGTTTTTAAGAAGAACTTCTCAATGGTGGCTTTGGAAAAAATAGCAAGTAAGAGGGCATGATGCCAGATATTGATGTATGGTGCAATTTAGGGTTATAACATCGAGTGGTAGCATATGAGACAGGGTAAAGGCTAGAATATTCAAGCATATACATAGGAATTCAAAAAGAAGGCATTATCCCTAGGAATTCCATTGTATACTCATGAAACGCTTCTGAAGTACATTGGTGGAATGCACTCATATCTTTGTCACACTATTATAATGTTTATCCCTACTAACATTGATAAGGTGTCGATACAAGCTACACATCTGGAGGATAGTAAGGGTAAGCATGTGAGTGAAGATGAGAATCCATTCAAGTATGAAAATAAAATGAAAGGTAAATGGAAGAGTAAGAAATCAACGAGAGTGAAGCAAGTTGAGGGAAGAGCTACATTTTCCCATTGTAAAATAAAGGGACATGAGGCATCACAATGTTGGAAGATGCATCCAGAATTACGATCGAAGAAATCCAAGGATAAAGGGAAGAAGAAGACTATTGCATCAGTTCATTGGGATCTAGGGTGAGATTTTGGAGGTGAATCCAAGATCATGGACATAGAAAGAAAAGATATATCATCTATCAAATCAAATTATTCAGTTCAATTTACCAATTGATTCAGGTGAATATTGGTGGCCACCCACCTATTCCAACAAGATCCTCGTTTCCTTCTTTTTGTTCAGCACATTCTTCTGTACTGCTTTGTAATTGTGGGTTCTACACTTTTGGGGATATCTGAAGCCCCACACATCCTCCAGGTGGCCTCTCGCCTAATCCAATTGTCTTGTTTTGTATGTTTTCATGTCAACACATCTTGTTGTACTTCCAGGGACATTTTGGGGCCCTATACATTGTTTTTTTGTGTCACCACAGTCAAAATTTAGATGAGGTTAGAGTTTGACGGTGGAATGTGTATCTCTCTGGAAGACCTTTCCAATGGGATATCATGCGCCTAAAACATAGGTCGTATGCAAAATTTACGACCCTTGGCATTTGAGGTACCAAATTACACCAACTTACCCATAGGGCCCACATGAATTTTGGCATTTCACCTTCTAGGGTTAGGTTTTTGGATGTCCAGGGGTTTGGCATTCATGAGTAATATCAAAAAGGCCTCTGGAGCCACATTGTAATGCATTCTTCTCAGACGGATGCACGTAGTATCCACATATCTTTTCAGAGATAGCTACCACCATTCAAGATTAAGACTAATGCATCTGACTATGTTGTCAGCGCAATTCTCACTCAACACTGGCATCCAGTGGCATAACATAGTGAGATACTCTTCGATACTATTTGAAAATACCCCACCTATGACAAGGAAATGTATTCCATTGTACAAGCCTGTCGTCATTGGAAAAATTACATTCTGGGGAAAGAGACGATCATCCACATTGATCACAAGCCTCTGCAGTTCATATAGACACAAGGGAAATTGTAGAACGACCAGCAACAAAATTGCTCCACCTACCTGCAATAGTTCCATCTCAACATAAAGTATAAGACATGTATCTCCAATCATGTCGCTGACTGCCTCAGTCGACCTCTGTGGCTACACTCACCACTATCCTCCATTCTTATGGATATGAAGCATCTGAGTGGTCCCAACGTTATCAACAAGATCCAGACTTACACCAACTTACGCATAGGGCCCACATGATTTTTTTCATTTCACCTTCTAGGGTTAGGTTTTTGGATGTGTAGAGTTTTGGCATTTATGAATAATATCAAAAAGGCCTCTGGAGCCTCACTGTAATCCATTCTGCTCAGACGGATGCATGTAGCAACCACATCTCTTCTCAGAGATAGCTACCACCATTCGAGCAAGTGTTTCAGTTCTGCAAATTTACAGTTTCAACCTACTTCATTATTTAATAGAAGATATTGTTCACTGGATAGTTGTGTTATTCTTCATATCTCTGTGTTTATTGTATTCAATCAGTTAATCAGTTCGTTCCACTCCTAAATTCGGATCAGTGGTATCAAAGAGGTCTTCTCTTCATTTATTTTTCTTCGTGCATGTCCTCGACAAGATCTGGGTACAAGAAGTTGGGACTCGAACCAATCGATCCATTACAAGATCAGTTGTTTCAATCCTGACAATAACCCATGGGGGATGAAAAGAAAGATGATGGAGCATGAGATCCTATTAAAATGTTGTTCGAGGAGGCCCTCGCATGACAAAGGAATGAAATGATGGACAAATTGGTGCAGATCCTTCGATGGTTTCCCACATGAGAAGAATCGTCATCAAGTGGCCATGTAACCCCCTTCAAGGTATAGGTAAATTTTGATATTCCATTATTTGAAGCACTGATAGATGCAGATTCTATAGATAAATGGTTGAATCTACTCGAAGGATATTTTTCGGTCCACAATTTTTTCGATAGGGAAAAGATCACTTTTGCACTCCTCAAGGCCATTCCCCATGTTAAAGACTGGTGGGATACCAACTCTGAGAAAAGGGTCATGGAAGAATCTAAAATGTTTTTGGTGGCCCCTACCTGGGATTCCTTCCGGGACGCCATTAAAGAACTGTACTACCATGTTGGAAGCTACAAGGACTAGTACACCATATGGACCACCCTACGTTAAGAAAGGGATGGGACAATACCCGATTTCACCAATATTTTCCATACCCTACACACCAAATTGGGTATCAAAGACTCTGAGCATCATCTAGTGCTCAAATACCACAGTTGTTTGCAAAGATACATTCAAATAGAAATGGATTTCCTAGACATTGCCTCATTGGGAACGACTTATAGATACACTATCAAGATCGAGCATAAATTTAATCGGAAAAGGAAAAAGTTTGGATCTGCAAACCCCTCATAGCCGAAGTAGGGAAAAGGCAGCCCCAACCCACACAACAAGGGACCAAGTCGAGATGGTCTCCCTCAAGACAGCCATTCCAAGCCGCAACATGAGAAGGGAAATGAGAAGACGAAGAAGGAAACAGGAAAATTGTGTGAGTACCATAAAACGCCTTGGCACAACAACGAAGAATGTCGCTCCAAACAGTCCCTCGTGGCCGAGCTGAAGGCTTCCGAGTCAGAGGTCAATTCTGATTTCGAGTCAAATATTGAAGGAGGGAAGCAGATTATCGATTTTGAAACTAGTGCCACTGTCGCTAGCACCAAATTCAAGCCAAGCGAGCCAGAAGAACCAGAGGAAGGGGAACACCTCTTTCACTCGCAGATGTGGGTCAAGGGGGATCCGCTTCATTTCATTGTCGATAGCAGTAGTCAGAAGAACCTGATTTCAGCAGAGGTCATCAAGCGGCTAGACCTGCCAACCACACCGCACCCACATCCCGACACCATCGAATGGCTTCGCCAAGGAAGAGATCTTTGTGTCAGCTAACAGTGTCATTTTCCCTACGTCATCAAGCCTTTCAAATATGAGGTATAGTGTGATATTGCTCCCCTTGAAGTTTGTAATGTTCTTTTAGGACAACCATATTTTTGGAAGCATCATACTGTGTATGAGTCTAGATCCCACAGTTTTATTATTACTTTGGGTATACAATTGTACAGGATCCCAGAGGTAGCGTCGTTTATTGCTATTTCTTTAATCTCTACTAAGCAATGTAGTAAGGTCATTTCATAAACCAGGAAGTTTGTCTTCTTTGTGATCCGTGCTCATAGTTAGAAGAAGGTCGCCACTACATCTATGGCCTCTACCCAACACCTCTCTTTGTAGCAGGAGCAAGTGGACAGGATCATGGAAGAATAGAGAGACATCTTCTCATCACCTTCAGGGGTACTAACACACTGCCAAGTCAAGCATCCAATTGATTTGACCCCCGACACACCTCTACCTAATGGACCAGTCTATCAACGCTCGCTGATAGAGAGTGACAAAATCAGGCATCAGATCTGAGATATTATTCAAAAGGGGCACATCAGACCCAACTCCTTTCCTTGCAGAATCCCAATTGTACTAGTGCAGAAGAAGGACGAGACTTGGCGACTCTGCATTGATTACAAATCCTTAAAAAAAATCATAGTCAGGAACTGCTACCCCATTCCTAGGATTCATGACCTTCTTGACCAACTCAAGGGGGAAAATTTATTTAGCAATATTGACCTAAATTCTAGCTACCACCAGGTTCCCATTAAACCAACTGATGTATGTAAGATAACCTTCAAGTCTAAAGAAGGTCTCTACGAATGGCTAGTCATGCCCTTTGGCTTAACAAATGCACTAACCACTTTCATGAGGTTGATGCATGATGTATTGATACCCTTCACCAAATCCTTTGTGGTAGTATATTTGAATGACATCCTCATCTTCAATAGAATGTGGGAGGAGAACATGTGGCATATTTAACAGGTTTTGAGCACCCTACGATAGCACAAGCTTTATGCCAACTTGGAAAAAGTCTCTTTTGGAATGAACAAGGTACAATACTTGGGCTACATTGTTGATGAGAACAGGGTATATGTTTATCCAACTAAGATCCATGTCATCTGTGACTGGCTAGCCCCAACCACACTAACCGAGCTTCATATCTTTTTGGGACTAGCCAACTTATATCGACGATTTGTGTTGGGATTCTCCGATATTGCATGGGCCCTCAGCCAGGTGACCAAGGGTGGTGGTAGGGACAATTTCATGTTGGGGAAGGAGAAACAATGAGAATTCGATGCTCTAAAGCATCACTTATGCTCAGCTCAAGTACTCTCCTTTCCCTATCTGTAGAAACCATTTGAGATTGAGACTGATGCATCTGACTATGTTGTGGGCGCAATTCTCACTTAGCACGAGCATCCAGTGGCATACCTTAGTGAGACACTCTTCGATACTATTTGGAAATACCCCTCCTATGACAAGGAAATGTACTCCATTGTACAAGCCCTTCGTCAATGGAAACATTACATTCTGGGGAAAGAGACGATCATACACAATGATCACAAGCCACTACAGTTCATACAAACACAAGGGAAATTGCACAACGACTGCCATTAGAAGTGGTCCACCTACTTGCAACAGTTCCATATCAACATAAAGTATAAGACATGTATCTCCAATTGTGTCACTGACTGCCTTAGTCGGCCTCCTATGGCTACACTCACCATTGTGCTCCATTCCTGTGGACATGAAGCATCTGAGTGGCCCCAACTTTATCAGTAAGATTTAGACTTTTCCACCACCTATCAGATGTTGGGTATAGGTGAAACTGTCACTGATTTTCACATTCAGTACATAATCTTATGCCACTCATGCATCTATGTGTTCCTACAAGCGAGCATGAAAATCTGATTTGGGAAGCCCACTACAGTCGGTGGGAGGACATTTTGGTGTGGAGAAAATTGTGGTCGTTCTTCAGAAACATTTTTATTGGCCAAAACTTCAACATGATGTCAGCAAGTATATCAGATATTGCACTACCTGTGCCATTTGCAAGCCATACATCAAGAAGCAAGGCTTATACACCCCTCTTCCTATTCCCGAGAAGCCTTGGGAATCCATCTCAATGGATTAGATGTCTGGCTTTCCGTTCACCAAGCACGAAAAATGACTATGTGTTTGTGGTCGTTGATCGGTTTTCAAATATGGCCATCCTCACAACCTGTAAGAAGAATGTTATAGCGACAGATACTGCTAATCTCTTCTTCAAACAAGTGTGGGTCCACTTTGGCATACCACCGACCATCATCTTCGACTGAGACAACAAGTTCGTCAACACCTTTTGTTCGAGTCTCTGGTCTCTGTTGGACACTAAGCTCACAAAATCCACTGCTTTCCACCCCCAAATCGATGGCTAAACAAAGGTCGTCAATCAGATGATTGTGCACATCCTGTGCATGTACAATTATAAGCATCCACATACATGGGACGACAGTCTCCCAGATGTCCAACACAGTTAGAACAAGGATATCCATAGTTCCACCATCCATATCCCATTTCAGGTGGGTCTGGGATTCCAATCCTTGGGACCCATTGATGTTGCACTTCCTCTTGCCACCGCACAGATAGACTCTTCCCCTGATCAGTCTGCGATCAAAAAAGCTACCAGATTCATTGAGTGGATTCATCACATCCTCCAACAGGTCCAAGAGATATTGAAAAAATCCAATGCTAAGTACAAACAATGCCATGATCAACACAGGGTACCACACCAGTTTTAGGTTGGTGACAAAGTCTGGTTACATTTGCAGAAGGAGCATCTCACCGAACCCCATTGAATGCTTCACCCACTTTGTTATGGGCCTTACACTATCACCAAGGCTATGGGTAGCAATGATTTTGAGCTCAACACTCCATCCTTCCTTGGTCTGCATCCAATATTCAATGTGGACCTCCTTCGGCCATATTTTCCCCCATTATTGGACACCTTCAAGATCACAGAACAATTGACACCAACATAGCTCAACCGTGACTTCATGGAACAAGCATCCACTGATCAGATAGTGGACACACAAGTCAAGGGCACTCGCCCACAGCAGATCCAGTTTTATCGGGTTATCAAGGTAGGGCAACTCCTTCACCAAGGCAAGTGGCTCACCTGGGGCCAAATCCAACAGAATTTTCCTCACCTGATGGGTGAACTCAATGCAATTGAGACCATTGTTTCCTAAGTGGGGAGGAATGATCCAGGTGGATATTGGTGGCCACCCATCTATTCCTACTATCTCCTCGTGCCCATCTTTTTGTTCAACACGTTCTTCTACACTGGTTTGTAATTGTGGGTTCTACACTTCTGGGGTTGTTTGAAGCCCCACACATCCTCCAGGTGGATACATGTGGCATCTCACCTAATCCAACTGGTTTTTCTTGTATGTTTTCATGTCAACACATCTTGTTGTACTTCTAGGGCCATTTTGGGGCCCTAAACGTTGTTTTTTTGGCTCACCAAAGTCAAACTATAGATGTAGTCTGATTTTGACAATGACATGTGTAGTTCTTTGAAAGACCTTTCCAACGAGTTATCAAGCACCTAAAAAGAAGGTCGTATGCAAAATTTACGACCCTTGGAAGTTTAGGTACCAAATTACACCAACTTACCCATAGGGCCCACATGACTTTTGGTGTTTCTCCTTCTAGGGTTAGGTTTTTGGATGTCTAGGGTTTTGGCATTCATGAGTAATATAAAAAAGGCCTCTAGAGCTTCATTGTAATCCATTCTACTCAAGATTCATACTGATGTGTGTAGCAGCCACATCTCTTCTTAGAGATAGTTACCACCATTCAAGCAAGTGTTTCAGTTTTGTAGTTTTACAGTTTCAGCCTATTTCATTATTTAATAAAAAATATTGTTCACTGGATATTTGTGTTATTCTTCATATCTCTGTGTTTATTGTATTCAGTCTGTTAATCAGTTCATTCCTCTCCTAAATCCAGATCAATCAGCTATCAAATAAAATTATTCAGTTCAATTTGCCAAGACGGAAAGTGATATTGATCAGAGGAAAAGGAGTGATATTTTTCATGTTAGATTTATAGTCAAGCATACAAAGGTAGATACTTTATTTGACAGTGGATCTCAAGTTAAGATAATATCTGAAGAAATTGTTAAGAAGTTGGTATTGAACAAGAAACCTCATAAAAAACCATATCCATTAGGTTGGGTGTGCGACGATTCTAAGTTGCAAGTGACGAAGCAATGTAAGATCACGTTTGCAAGTGACGAAGCAGACCTAGGCACTATGGGAAAACCTAAGATTGGTACGGTATCACTTAGAACTTTGTAGCTACATTTTTATTTGAAATTTAGTATCCCACGGTGGACCAAGATTTACAGGTTGTCAGACAAAATGTCTTTGAGGAGGCACCTAGCCTCCTTGTGGAGAAAGAAGAGGATGAATGGAATGCATCTCTTCAAAAACTGCAAGGATGTTACGATATCAATGTCGATGAAGACGATGATCCTAGGAATGGAACATCACAGAAACAGAAGGATAGAGAGATGTAGAAGGACCAGGAGTTGAACTACCTTTCATTGGACAATTGATAAATATCAAGAAAGTTAATATTGGAACAGAGCAAGCACCTAACCCTGCTAATGTTGGGGATTGCTGGGATGATCCCACCATTGATAAGATCACAGAATTACTGCATGAATATCAGAACTTGTTCCCAACCAAGTTCATTGATATGAAGGGCATAAAAGGGCCCATGGGAGAGATGAATATCTCCTTGAAACCAGATGCAAGGTCGGTCAAGCAGAGACCCTATAGATTGAATCCCAAATATAAGGAGAAAGTGAAGATTGAATTAGACAGAATGATGGAAGCAAGAATCATAGAACCTATTGAAGAGTCAGAGTGGATTAGCCCTATGGTGGTCCAAGACAAGAAGACAGGAGAGATCATGATCTGTGTGGACCTTAGAAAGTTGAATGATGCATGTTTGCATGACCCATTCCCTACGCCGTTCACAGATGAGGTTCTAGATAATGTGGGAGGACATGAGGTATATTCCTTTACAGATGGATTTTCAGGTTATCACCAAATCATGATTCCTAAAGAAGATCTCCATAAGACCACATTTGCAACAGAATGGGGTTCCTACCAGTACATAGTGATGGCTTTTGGATTGAAGAATGCACCAACCATATTTTCCAGGGTGGTGGTTGAAGCATTCAAGGAGTTTTTACATAAATTTTTGGACGCATATTTTGATGATTGGACTTTTTTTAGCCTATTGCAGAATCATATTGAATGTTTAAGACTAATGTTGGATAAGTGCAGGAAATGTCAGATTTCCCTGAATCTGAAGAAGTGCATTTTCTTTTCACCCTTTGGAGTCTTGCTGGGCCATATTGTGTGTAAGAAGGGGTTGTTGGTAGATCTATCCAAGATTTCCATTATTGTTGATCTACCCCCTCCTACTTAAGTTAGACAGTTGTGCACTGTGTTGGGACATATTGGATACTACAAGAATTTCATTAAGGGCTATGCACATATTACAACACCCATGGAGAAGCTTCTGAAGAAATGTTTTCAGTTTCAATGGACAGAAGAATGTCAACAGAGTTTCGACGCACTGAAACAAAAAATGGTTACTGCACCTATTCTAGTTTTCCTAGATTGGAGCAAGGAATTTTATGTGCATGTCGATGCTTCATCTATTGCACTAGGATCAATGTTAGCACAACCAGGAGCAAGAGATATTGACCACCTGTTGGCCTTTTCTAGCAGGAATCTATCTACAGCTGAGATAAACTACACTACCACTGAGAGAGAAGGTTTAGCCATGGTGTACGCGTTGCAAAAGTTTTGACACTACTTGTTGGGAGGAAATTTTAAGATGTTCACTGATCACTCTACATTGAAATACCTAGTCAACAAGCCAATGTTGGGGGGAAGAATATGAAGATGGCTATTGCTATTCCAGGAATATGATTTTGAGATTATGGTCAAGCCAGGGAGAATGAACAAGGGACTTGATCATTTGTCTAGGTTGGAGCATGGAGAGGAACCTACTAGTTTGGAGGATACACTACGATATGCACAATTGTTGGCCATTAGAAGGGTTGATGACCACTTCATCGAGATAGTCCAATTCCTGTGAACAGGAATGGCACTTAGTGAATATACAATCATCTAGAAGAAATAACTGGTAGTGCGTGTTGCATATTTTTCACTTATAGCCGGACAACTATACAATATGGGACCTGATGAGATCCTGAAGAGATGCATTATGGAGGCAGAAAGACCACTGATTTTAGCAGAAGCCCATGAAGGAATCACAGGAGGACACTATGCAGGGAAAGCAACAACGCAGAAGATTCTTAGAGATGGCCTCTGGTGGCCTACTTTACATAAAGATGCCAAGGAATACTATAAATCCTGTGATGTATGCCAAAGAGTTGGGAAGCCTTCCCGAAGAGATGAGATGCCTTTAGCACCACAAATGGCTTTGCAAGCATTTGAGAAATGGGCAATTGATTTAATGGGACCTATAAACCCACAAGGGAAGCGCACAGGAGCTAGATAAATCATCACTGTGACAAAGTATTTGACAAGATGGGTAGAAGAAAGAGCAGTTAAGGACTATAGTGCGACTACAACTGCGTGATTTATATTTGAGGATATCATAACCAGGTTTGGATGCCCGAAGACCCTGATGAGCGATCAAGGCACACACTTTATTAATAATACTATTGCAGCCTTGAATCAGGAATTTGAAGTTTTCCATCAAAAGAGTACTCCTTACCATCCACAAGTGAACGGGACGGTCAAATCTTTCAACAAGATCTTGGAGACAACGCTAACAAATATTTGCAGTGTGAACATGGATGACTGGGATTTGAGAGTACCAGCAGTGCTATGGGCCTATAGAACTACTTGCAAGAAGCTAACAATGCAGACTCCCTTTAAGTTGGTGTACGACCTATAAGCAATTGTCCCTATGGAATATTTGGTTCCTAGTCTCATAATTGCAACATTCACAAATATGGATGACACTGGTGCTATTCAAGAGAGGCTTGCGCAGTTGGTAGAACTAGAAGAATATTGATTTATTGTAGGATTCCATCTGCAGGTACATAAGGAACGAGAAAAGGCCTATCGTGATAGGCACATCAAGAATAAAGCCTTCAAGCAAGGAGATCTGGTATTGGTATACGACAAAAAGTTCATGAAGCATCCAGGGAAGTTCGGGACACATTGTCTTGGGCCATATGAGGTTGCCTACATTACAGAAGGAGGAGTTGTGCAGTTGAAAACTTTGAATGGAGAATGGAAGGAAAGTTTGGTGAATGGGAGCCAGTTGAAATTGTACTATGACAACCAACTGCCTCGCAAACTCCCAGTAGAAGTATGAGGGAAAGGGTCTAGGTACCAGGTGCAGTTGAAAATGGGTACTAGACACAAAAAAGACAATCTGCATAAGGAAGGGAGGGACATAGTAGAAAGCATAGGCTGCCCCGCATAGTCTAAAGATGAAGGAAAATAGAAGGTTCAGACCTGAAGTGGCTTGGGACGAGTCACATGTGAGTGTTGGGGGCCTGTTGGCTCTTGGTTATGGAAGGTTGCAAATATTAAGAAAATAATCATGAAGTGAGAACTGCGCGGAAGACAGGTTGACTGAGATTGGGTTGAAGTGACCAAAAGAGCAGAAAAGACGGAGCGAAATAAGAGAAATCAAGTCGTTGGACGGGGAGATCAGGGAAGACAGATCAACAAGGAAGATGGATTGTGGACGACTCAACAAGCAGAAAAATCCACCAATGGTTGCTTTGGAGCACCTCACAAGAAAGAAGGAAAGACAGGCTGGTGAAGCCCTAAAAACACAGGTCAAGTTGACCTAGGGTTTTAGACACCTAGGGTTTGGGTATTTAGGGTTTTTACACCTAGGCTTCAACCTAAGGTTGTCCAAGAGTCATTGTAATGTATAAATAAAGGTCAAGAGGACCTAGGATAGGTTGGATTATGTATGATGAGTGATTGTTGTTATTTCTAAGAGAAGTATTGTGTGGTGAGAGAAGTTTGTGTTGTAAGATATTCAGCTAGGTGTGAAGATCAACCTTGCTACTGGGTGCGAACATCAACCCTGCTGCTAGGTGCGCAAGGAGGGGAGAGAGGAGAAGAGACAAAAAGAGAGATCTGCAAGCTAAGAGTGCAGATAGAACTGTATGCTTTCATCTAATATATTACAAAGTGAAGTTTTGTGGATGTAGCCCCAGGGAGAGGGTGAACCACGTATATCTTGTTGTTGTGTGTGCTTGATGTTGTTTTCTTCTGATCTATGATATATTTTTAATGCAATATTGTGTTTGATATGAGATATAGTTCGCGCAGTAGGCTTAAGAAAGATAATGAATAACTAGATCCTTGTGAGAGTGTTGCCCTGGATCTGCTTTGCATTTCCTCTGGTTGTAGATACTTGTGTCTTTCAAACCCCCTATATAGCTACTTCAAGTGAGACTGCATCTTCTTTACAGGTGTTTCCGAAATGACCAATAGTTAGGGCTTGTTGGTGCGTTGTTAGAATTGAACCCTGGGTATGCCCCTATGCCAACAGGAACCTAATTGGTAGTTGACTGGGTAAGGTACAATCCAATTACAGGTTGACAAATGATTCAATCACATGATGACAAGTGGATCCAATCATAGTTTGACATGTGGCATTGAAAGAGCCAATGAGAGGTTTCCATGTGGTAACCCCTCATTGGCTAATGTTGGTTTGGTTATATAAAATATTATGGAGTCAATAAGGTTCAACCCCATGACCTCCAATGCCACCAAAGGTATTCACATAACCCTCCACACCAACACACCATCACCTGTTCTTGTTATTCATATGAAAAACAATATATATATTTTAATATAAGGTTTCAAATGGGTGGCCAAAGGGCTGAGGGCCTAAGCCCTTGACAATGTTAACAACCATGTAACCAACGCCCTATTGAGGAGGAGGCTTAATATACATTTCACACTAAAGTATATAACCATGTTTTCTATTATAACAATATATTATATTGTTATAACCATATGGAAAGATACCAAAGAAAATCACGTGGAGGTTTATATATATATATATATATATATATATATATATATATAAAGTAACCAAAAAGATTCACGGTTGATGGGAATAGAACCCATGACCCACTAACCATTGCAAAAACTTATCCAACCTCTGCTAACTAGATATTTGTTACTCTTAATTGGTTATAACTATAACTCTAAATATAGATAAGGGGTTGCACAAAATTTGGATTTGGTTAATAAACCAAACAATTTGTATTTAATATATGTCGATAATTTTGGGATTTTGTTAATATGGTCAGCCTATTTAATGGAGCACACACCAAGAATGTATACACACCATTTTATGCAAATATTTTAGTCTCGTAAAGTATGCCAAGAGTACGAAAGGTATGAGGCTACATCGTAAAATGTGTCGGGGTCACCTTGACGAAATTTCAAGTATTTTATATCATGTTTGCATGATTTTTCACCAAGAACTCAATGATGCACTATGTTTCTTCATTTGAGAAACATGTAAAAAGGTCATTATAAAACACAGGCATTTGAGCATTAATAAAATAAGTCTTTATTGGAAGTGGACCCGAAGAGGTAGCCCAATTTGGGTGAAATCCGTTTTCTCCAACTTGTGTATGTGATTATATTATTGTTGTTCATTTCAAGTTCAATTATTTGTAAGTCATTTATCATTAAAGTGGAATTGGATAAATAAATATTCCGCATGTAATTGCAAAACTGTCAAGCAATCATTTTATTTCGAAGGTCAAGTAGATGCTTATGTATATTTAAAATTATCAACATCTAAGGATTTTTCGGATCATTGGAATGGAAGGTTTGTATCTCATCTCGATCCCATATTTAAATTGAGGGGTGGATGGTACTTTAAAGGTACTAGAAACTACTGCTAAGGAACCAGCTAACTGATTGAACTCTCTCAAGACAACAAAAATATTGAAAGCTACATAAAAATTATCAATCAGATACATTACCTAATTTATGTACACCCTCATTCTTGGATGCCTTGTTTGATCAGAACCTTTTACTTGTTGCACAACTAGCGCTGAATCTCAAAATACCACCATCTTGGTAATTTGCATATTTCTTACTGCCTCCAAGCCTAAGATAAATGCCTCATATTCAACCACGTTATTTGTGGCCTCGAACTCAAGTTTGTAGGATAAATGAATTTATTTTTTGGTGGTGGAGATGAGAACTACATCGGCCCCAACCCATTCTTTTGAGTGTGCACCATCAAAAAACATTTTCCATATACTATCCGCTTCTTCCATAGGGCTTACAAGAGGGTTTGCAAGCATTGGGGTTTCATTGTACTCTTCATTTACAAATAGGATACAACAACCCAGATCTTCATCAACAACATATATGTGATGATTCACAGGGTTATTATGATCACTAACCACATAATAAAAATTTGTTTCTTGGTACAACCTTCTGAGCTCCCCTCCAAAAAAGGCATAGTGGCATAAGTCACATCCATCAGCATAGTGCCTCCCAATTTTCATATCCATGTTCTGGACAATAGCATGCCATAATTGGTTGGTACATCAACCATCACCACATCCATCATACTGCTCTTAATAGGTAGCTGGCCTAGGGTGACAACCATGTCATTAATCATCCCATAACACTTCACTTTCCTAGAATCAAATGAATAAAGGTCATGATATGGCCTGGTTATTTCCAACCCCAACTTCTCCATGACTACTTTGGGCATAAGATTGTGTGATCCTCCAAAATCGAGCATACAATTGTGCATCATCTTATCATAAATATTTAAGGTCACATAGAAGGGTGCCACATATTCTTCTTTGTCATCAATATGAGGACCAAAAAATATGGTAGGGGACTCATCTTGTACATTCAAAGTATCAAGAGGATTTGTTGATCCTTTCCCTTGCATCATTTTCTCAATTTATTTATGGTATGAAGGGTTTTTATCCAACTCCACCAAAGGAACAAGAATCTTGATCTTGGAGAATTTATGTTCAATCTTGAAAGGTGAAACTAATTCCTCAAGTTATTTAATTTATTTTTCCCTTTTAACAAGATCTAAAAGTTCATCTACCTTAGGGATGTGTAGAACCTCTTTAGCTTTATCTTTGGACAACTTTAGACCAAATTTATTAGCATGAGGTTGATTGTCTACAAAAACTACTTTTTGATGAGGCCTGAGATCATACTTCTTATCCATCTCAGCCTATAGTGCACCAAAAAAAAATCTATACTTAACTGAGGATAAAGCTCCTTTGTTTGACTGACTTCTAGGCATCAGTTTCTTAGGAATTAGAGACTCCTCATAATCATTTTGAGTTATATGTATGATATCATTATCATATTAAAGTAGGTGTATCTCTTTTGTGTATTCATCATATGTTCATCCACTACTTGTTCAATAAATTCATTATTATTGTTGGTTTTTACAGGGGGATGAATGGGTTGTTCTTCATTTTTTCTCTCTCATCTCATGAGCTATGGATTAGGAGGTCTTCTAAATTGATTAAGGTTAGTATTCCTTATGCCTCCCTCTTGGGGAACCATGCTTGTGTTGTTATGTTCTATCTCAAATCTGGACATTTTGTTTGTTAGATTCCTGATCAATCTTGACATGTCATCCATATTTTCTTCTTAAGGTTCTCTACTTGGCTCAGAAGTACCACAGTCTTCCCTCACCTTTTTATTTTCTTCCTGATCTTTTTTTTTCTTCATCTTTCCTGATGCAATCATGTTTCCTTCTATGTCAATTTCATCCTCTTTCATTACTAGCAGGTTCGAGGACCTTCTTTCTCTCAAAGTCATGGTAAAATAAACATCAAATTCCCTAACATATGTCACTTTAGTTGTTAGTTGTGATGGATTTATATCTGCAGGGATCTTGTTATAGATCTTATTAAACCTCTTGTTAAATTCATCAATAGTCTCATTGGCTCTTTTCCCGAGTGAGATAAATTCATTCATGTAGTATATGCTATTCCTTTTCTCACCCCAATGTCTCATAAATGCAACTTCTAGAGCTGGCCAACTATCAATTGAAGAAACATGTAACTCTCTAAAACATTTTCTAACATCTCTCCCCAGATTTTGGACAAATAGTCTCATGAAGAAATCATCATGTTCTGCAAACTGGTTGTATTTAAAGTCTCGAAAAACACTCATATGCTCTTCAACTGAGTAGGTTTTGTCCCCATCAAATTTGGGCAGATATTTCATGTAATTCTCATGGAGGTCATGGGTAATTTGGGGTAGATTCAATGGGGAAAATATGGAAGTGACCCAAGGATTTATAGGGGGTTTGGGAGGAGGTTTATTTACCCCAAGTATTCCTCCACCTAAACCAGCCATAAGGGTTTGTAAAATGATGTTATGGGCTTCAAAGGACAAGGAAGGGATAAGAATTTTCAAGAACGGTCGATGGGAAGAACTAACTTCTTGTATAAATTCTAAAGGAGAATTATGGATATCTATTAACGGTTTTGGAGGAAATTTTGCAGCATAAAACAAATCTTTAGATATATCAGTGAGATTTACGAATTCAACACTTTGATGAACAACAAAAGGAGAAATTTCTAGATAAGAGTTACCTGAGAAAAATGAGGTCTGATGCTCTCTGATCTTCCTCTAGGTCACCATCGTTTCTATATTCAAATATATCGAGACCTGATCAAGATCAGGGTGGCTTCTGGTATGTCTTCTGGAAGAGGCCAGATTGTCCTTTTGTGGAGTTGCCAGGTGAAATATTAACAACTAAGTGCCTGAGACTTGTTCCCCATCAAGTCTCATAGCTTAAAATGTTGTAACATCAAGGAATATTTCTTCAACTTACATCCCTAGAAACGATGCCATTTCTAATGTTATCCCTCGCTATGTTCCAGGATTTTATTGGAACGATGTTGAGGCACCCTAGGGGGCAATACTTGAGATGAATCTTAAGGCCATATTTGTAGTAAAATAATTGTGTAGTATTTGGAATTTTTTTCCCTCTCTCTCTCTCTCTCTTTCTTTTGAAATTATAGGACCTCAAATAATTCTCAGTTCAGTTGAAAAACACTCTCAACTATCAAAGGCATTTCTCCACGAGTGTTTCATACAATCAAGCTTGAAAGGAGGATGAAATGGTGGGTCAAAGAAAAAACAAAACAAACATACAAGGCACTACTAAGAATGAATCTTGTAGCCTATGGAAAGAAAAATGTGCTGATAAATTAAGAATTCAACCACTCTAACATATGCATACATATCAATAAAACTTGCTTCAAACAATTAACATATTCACACATTCAAACACATGGAGGTACCCTCTGCATATCGTTTAAATGTAGAAAGAAAAATAACAAGAACGGGTCATACATTCAAAGGAAAACATATATGTTTCATTACCAGACATCAAACATAACACTGAACATGGTGAATGTCTTGTTGCTTGAGATTTTATAAATCAGATCTAATACAAGAAAAGAAAAAGTGGGAGGAGATTCTTTACAAGAACACAAACACTATAATGAAGGAAATATAGACTGAAACTTAAACGCATGGGATGAATCTTTGTTTCCTATTTCATTTATCAACTAACTATGTTCAAGGTTTTTGTGGTCGAACAACTCTGGTTATAAGAAACTCTTTAACTCCCCAAAGTGTCGACCTTGATAATGGGTGCCTACTTTTATTTTTATCTTTCTTGCTCATGCCCTAAAACCATTTATTGAAACCACTTCCAGCTTATTGAAACCGTTTCCATCTTCTTGATTTTTGAATGGTTTTTCTATGGTAAAAATTGTACCAATTACTTTTACCTGGATGAATTTATGTTATCGAGAAATATCGTGGGTCTGATGGAGATTTACTGACAAAAATATCCATTGAGATCTATCACTTAAAAAATCCTTGCAATCATTTATTCTTTGGATGGAAGCTTGAAATATTAACTGCAGATATTGGACGACTTAGCAACCGTCAGATCGATATCAATGATCAATCCATACCATTGATCTATGAAATGAAATCCTATTTCATTGGAACGCTAGTAATACATCAAAGAAATCAAGGTTTGCAAAGGCGTAAAATTCAATAGTCGTCGGATTATTCTCTGGTAGCTATCTCGGTCATCGATCAACGAATTTTTAGGCCCCATGACTTAGTTGTAGATTGAGAAATCTCGACCATTGATTTGAAATCAGGAGTGTGATTTGATATGGACAGTTTATTGGTTTCACTTGCAAGAGGTCCGAGGGAAGATCTGGGTCATTGATCGGTCCACCTTAAAAAAGGTTCGAGAGCAGATCTGGACTGTCAATCGGTTATGTCCATAAAATTCTTCAGTGTCTGGGTTGCAAATAAGACTATGGAAAAATTATTTTGAGTATGAATCTTGATCGTTGATCTGGAGTTGCAAGGGGTAGCCTGACGATCCATGAGGGTCATCAATCTAAGTCGACCAAGAACAAAAAATTAGCTAAGGAATAAAAAAATTCATGATGATGTAACCCTGGACACGTGGCACTTTCTAATTGGTCTGCACTAACATTGATGTGGTGTGAAGGTAGAACATGTGTCACCCATATTCAAGACATTTACCTGTGCATCCGGTGGGTTCCGCCTGTCCACGTGAAATATTTGATTGGCCCTAAACGTACACTAATGTGACACCTGGTCGGGAGGATATGAGATCAACGATAAAATTTGGGTTGTTGATCTCTCAGGACACGGTTGATGGCGTGATGAGATCTGGGTCATCCCTCAGAGGTGCTCCATTCAAAGTGTTGAAGGATCAAGATCAAACGAGACTCCAATACAATTATTGCGACAACTAATCTCAATCATTGATCATAAGAATATGAGATCAAATGAGGGTCTTTGATCTCGACGTGTTCAAAAGAAAAAATCGCCTAAGGCATGAACATTTTTCAGGATGATTCCACCTTGGACCCATGGAATCTTCTCATTGGTCCATGCTAGTGTTGATGTGGTAGATATATGGGACATGTGTCACTCAATTTTGATGTGTTGACCTATGCATTCGACAAGTTCCATTTTTCCACATGGCATTCTCTGATTGGCCCTGACAGTGCTTCGCTCGCAAGCTCACGTCATACCTAGTCGAGAGCCTTTGATACCTGGGAGTAGATCTAGGATTTTGATCAACCCCACTTGAGAAAGGTCTAAGACCTCATCTCAACCATTGATCTATATTTACAAACAAGATCAGATCTGGATCGTTGATTGCAGGTGCCTCATTTGGAGTGGCTAAGAGTGAGGTAGCGAGAGGGAATCTGACGAAGGAACTCTGATGACCGTTGATCTAGTGCCACAGACAAGATTGGATCTGGAACATCCATTGAGATTCTGAGAACCACTAGGGGTCATTTATATCACCATGGTTGAAAGAAAAAAAAATGACTAAGGAAAGAATCGACATGTTGACACCATCCCTAAAATGTGGTGACTTTATATTTGCCCACGGTGGTACTGACGTGGCAGGGGAACAAGACATGTGTCACCTGAATTTGATATTTTTACCTATGCATGTGGTGGGTTCCACATGTCCACGTGGCAGCCTCTGATTGGGTCTGACGATGCTTTTCTAGCAAGATGACATGATATCTTGTTGGGAGGTTGTGAGATATGAGATCAAATATAAATTGTTGATCGGGGGTGCACTTACTTAAACCTAGGCCATTGATTGAAGGTGGCTCATTGAATTGGTCCAGGAGATGGGTTCAAAGATGACTCTGACGGGGAGCTCCGATGATCATTGATCTAGAAGGTCAGACGCATGATGTAATATGATTCGTCGATATTTCAGGGTCTGAAAAAATCCTGAAATGTTGGTGCTTAGTTTTTTAAGTTGTAGTATTGTGGAAATACCTCGGGCTATTGACTTGGTCCCCCTTTTCATGCATGACAAAAACCCATTTTGGATTGTGACAAGCCCCTTTTGGACTATGACAAACCCATTTTGGAATGTGACAAGCCCATTTTGGACTACAACAATGTTAGGAAATGAGAGACACTTCCACACTAAACCTAGGAGAGGAGAAGAATAATTTAATCAAGAATGTAAATGACAAAGCAATCACATAGTACACAGTTATTTTACCCTGGAAACCCAAACTGGGAAAACCAACATTCCTTGAGCGTTCTACTCTCTTTTTTTCTTATTCAATCTGAATAAAAGGTTACATGTCTAACCTTAGTCCACACCTAAGACTCAATCGACATCATATCCTCTTGCATGCACAAGAACAACATTGTAGCCAATTCTTCTTACATTTGCATGACCAACAACCTACATCTAAATATTTCTCTAAATATTGACTATCCTACAATTCATTCATTAGCCTTTACGACCTTACAACATGCCTCTTTATAGGATTTACAACAGGCAAAACCCTAAATACTTGGTGCCCAAAAAAGGTTACAGATCCATGTAGATCATTGGCTACAAATCCCCCAAAACTCGGGATTCTGTTATAGTCAAATCCAAGTCGTATTACTAGTCAACTACCAGTCGACCTTCATTCTACCAATCATATTTCATTCGATCTTCAATCAGTCACCACATGTACGCTTGTCGACCTCATGTTGTTTGACCTCTTCAACTTGTTGTCGATGCCTTTACCATGTCAAACTTCTTTGACCTTCGACTTCAACTTTAACCGGTTGACTAACCTCGACCTTCGACTTGTTGTCGATCCACCCGGACTTCAAAATTCACTACAATAATATAACAACCCAAAATTCTCCCACTTGTTGTCTTCTTTGCTGAAACGAGAGATTCTTAAACTTTCCTTCACAGACCCAGGGAAACAATGCCCATTACCTCTATGCACCAAGAGAACTTCACAACACTCACATACTTGGTCAACGAGTCTGGTATGTTTTCCAACGCGTCTAATTTCTCCAGTAACACCTTGTTACTTTCCACCATGTCTCTTATGAAATGGTATTATACATAAATGTTCTTAGTCTTCAAATGCTAAGCATGGTTCTTTTCCATAAATATTGTTCTTTGACTATCACAACTTACCTTCATAGATCTCTACTCAAACGTGATTCTTGAACACAACTTTTACAGCCATACCGCTTCTTTGATTCAGTGAGTGGCCTCCGTGTATTCATCTTCTATTGTTGACAAGGATATGACCTCTTCTCTCTTACTCATCCATATTTTTGCTCCATCGAACATCTTGAATACATATCTGTTGGTCGGCCTCCGTCGATCCATATCTCCAGCCCAATCGGTGTCGACAAAGCCATGTACATTTAATTAACCACTGTCACCTCTAGGTATTCCTTCGTTTCATATAACATAGTCCTTCGTGCCACAGAAATACCTGAATACTCTCTTGACATCACTCCAGTGCTCCTTTCAAGGTGTCGACATGTACCTGCTCAACACTCCCACTTCATGGGAAATGTATGGTCGAGTGAAGACCATTGCATACATTAGACTAACAACAACACTTGCATAGGGAACATGTGGCATGTCCTCTATTTCTTCCTGCATCTTTGGACAATGTTCAACAATAAGCCTTGCTCCCATAGGAATTGGCACCTTCACTGGTTTGTAATCCTGCATGTTGAACTGTTTCAATATACTTCATATGATTCAACCAGATCTTTCTAGCGGCTAGATCTCTCTTAATCTCCATTTCTAGAATGAATTTAGTTGCACTGAGATCCTTCATGTCTAACTTGGAGGATAGGTCCTTCTTCACCTCCTTTATTACATCCATGTTGTTTCCAATCAACAACATGTCATCGACACAAAAATCTATGTATATGAAACACCTACCTTCTTCCTTGGAATATATGAAGTGATCAACCTTACTTCTCAAAAATCCCAAACTAAGGATGTATTTTTTGAACTTTTGGTATCACATCCTTGATGATTTCTTTGAATTGTAGATGGATCTTTTCAGTTTGCACACAACCTCTTGCTTTCCCTTTACTACAAATCCTTCAGGTTGTTACATGTAGATTTATTCTTCCAAGTCCCCATGTAGGAACGTTGTCTTCACATCCATTTGTTCTATTTCCATATCGAATGTTGTAGCCAGAGACATTAGTACTCTAATAGAAGTTAGTTTTGCAACAAGGGAAAATATCATTGAATTTGACTCCCTTGACTTGGGAATATCCTTTCGCTACCATTTGAGCTTTGAACTTCTTGACTTGTCCCGCGACATTCATCTTCTTCTTGGATACCCACTTGCTACCGACGATCTTTCTTCCACTTGGTAACTTGACTAAATCCCATGTATCATTATTGTTCAAAGATTCCATCTCTTCTACCATGGTGTCCATCCATATTTTACCCTCTACCAAGTCGACTGCCTCACCGACCAACTTGGGCTCATCGTCGATGGAAGTTAGCATGAATGAGGAATGAAATTTGTGTGGAATATACCTTTCGACTAGTTTTCTTACTCTTTTTGACCTCCTTATCACCAAAGTATGTTGTTCCACCTCTTCCTCATATTCAATTTCTGAATCATCTTCTTCGCTCCTCAGTTCAAACCACATCATCTCAGAGTTATTCTCGGTCTAAACAAATTCTTCAGGCTCATACTTACCTCTGACTTATCTGAAGACCACATCTCGATCGTACAATTTTATCCTTGATACAAGATCCCAGAGATTATATCCTTTCATTCCTTCTTTATATCCAATGAAAATAAATTTGTTTGCCTTCTTATCCAGCTTGCTCCTCTTTTCCTTGGGAACATCCACAAATGCATCATAATCAAATTCTTTGAGATGTGAAACTGAAGGCTTCTTACCTGACCATACATCATGTGGAGTCGTATCGACTAGCACCGATGAAGGAGACATATTCACCAGATATCTTGCAGTATCGACTGCCTCCACCCAAAATTCTCATGTGAGCCCAACACCATTAAGAATTCTCCTTGCCTTATCCATCAATGTTCTATTCGTTCTCTTGACAAATCCATTTTTCTATGGGGTATATGGTGTGTTATTTTTGCGTACTATGCCACACTGCTTACATAACTGATCAATTTTTTTTTCCACAAAATTCACTACCATTGTTAGTTCTCAACACCTTAATCTTCTTATTTGTTTGGTTTTCTACACGACCTTTAAACTCTTTAAATTTCTCAAAAACCTATGATTTCTTCCTTAGGAAATATATCCATGTATTCCTGGAAAAATCATCTATGAAGGAGACATAATACAAGGATCCACTAAGTGAAGGCATTGGAACTGGGACAAACACATCTCTATGCACCAATTCTAGAATCCCATTTTCCCTTGTCACTCCATGTGGTAACCTCACCTGACTTTGTTTTCCATATATTTAATGTTCACAAAAGTTAACTTCTAAACCACATTCAGGAAAACCTTTGACCATACCTTTGTTTTGCATAGCTCGAAATCCTTTTTGTCCAATGTGTCCCATCCTCTCATGCCATAGCATGGTTGGGTCAATTTTATCATGTCTTGTTGAGTCGGTTTGTACCAACTCAGCCTGAGTCAGGTCGAGTTGAATCGAAGTCAAGTCGACTTCAGGAGCAAGGATGTTGTTGCATCCTGTGGAGTAGACATTCCCTAACAACTTGTATATGGTTCCAATATGAACTCCTTTCATTAAGACCATCACACCTATGACCATCTTGCATGAATCCTTCTGAAACATAGTGTGTACCCCAACATCACTCATCTTACTGACATATATCATATTTCTTTCCAAACCTAGATTGTGTAGCACACTTGGAAGGATTCTTTTCCTCCCATTCTATAGTATCAGTTGAACTCTTCCTCATCCGACAATTTTGGTTGTTGATTCGTCCCCCAAGAAAACATCACCTCCATCATATTGTTCATACTTGTAGAACCATTCTCTATGTGGTATCATATGATAGGATGCTCCTGAGTTGATCAACCAAACACCTTGATCCGACTGTGTACTGGTCGATGCCAGGTACACAACACCTCCCTTATCTGGGGTTGTCTTTCTCTCAGTCGACTAATTCTCGTCGAATCCCGTACTAACTTCCATCGCCCTCGACTTACAAACCTTTTTGTAATGCCCAACTTTCCCACATTTCCAGCATATTCTTGTTGATTGAACCATGGATTTAAATATTCCCTTCGACTTAGACTTTCTACTGGAGAATTTTCCTTTATCTCTTTCAATTGTTCGACCTCTCACCATTAAAGCATCTTTGGTCAATCCTTCCATGTTCTTTCTTCTCATTTATTCTGACAACAGAGAAGAAACCATGTCTTCTAGTGCTAGTATGGTTGTATCAATCCATATATCCATGACTAAGATATCCCATGAGTCTGGAAAATAACATAATATGCTTATACACTTCTCCTCCTCAATGATTTTGATATCCACAGATGATAACTAGCTTAAAATGGTGTTAAATTCATTTAAATGCGTAGTCACCGAACTACCATCAATCATTCTCATAAGATAAAATTTATTTCTAAGAAACAACTTATTTACCATATATTTTGGCTGGTATAAGCTTCCTATCTTTTCCCACAGTTTCTTGGTTGAATCTTCACCTGAGAAATTCAACAGTACCAAATCTGCAAGACAAAGATGAATCATACTTCTTGCTCTTCTTTCGTGTTTCTCCCACTTTTCCATCAACATGTCTGTCGGATGGGTACCTGGACAGACCATTGTCCATTGTTCTCGATATACAAGAAGATCTTCCATTTTAAGATTCCAAAGGCTCAAAATTATGGCCATTAAATTTTTCTATCTCTATTCTTGAACTGCTCGCCATTCTTTACCACAATATTTAACACAATTTATGACTTACAACTCTTACTGTACCTAGGATTTAGTTCTCATATTCAAGATTGGAAAATCAATATTTGATACACTCGTCAAAGCATAATATGACTCTGATACCACTTGTCAAGAAATGAGAAACACTTCCACACCAAACCTAGTAGAGGAGAAGAATAATTTAATCAAGAACATATGACAAAGCAATCACACAATACACAAATATTTTACCCTGGAAACCCAAACTGGGAAAACCAAAATTCCTTGAGCATTCTTCTCTCTTGTTGTCTTATTCAATCTGAATAAAAGGTTACATATCTAACCTTGGTCCACACCTAAGACTCAATCAACATCATACCTTCTTTCCTACGTAAGAACAAACTTGTAGCCAATCTGGCTTACATCTGCATGACCAACAACTTACATCTAAATATTTCTCTAAAGACTGGCTATCCTTCGATTCATTCATTAGCATTTATGGCCTTACAAAATGCATCTTTATAGGCTTTACAGTAGGAAAACCCCTAAATAATTGGAACCCAAAAATGATTCCACATCCATGTAGATCATTAGCTACAAATCCTGCTAATCTCGAGATTTTGTTACATTAGACTCCAAGTCGTATTACCACTCGACCTTCATTCGGTCTTCAGTCTATTTCCACACGTCTGCCTGTTGACCTCATGTTGGATGACCTCTTCGAATTGTTGTCAATGCCTTTACCATGTCGAACTACCTCGAACTTCGACTTCGACTTTACCCAGTCGACTAACCTCGAGCATCGACTTGTTGTCGATCCACCTCGACTTCGACCCTCACAAAAAATAATATAACAACCCAACAAACAGGCCCTAAGGGCCTAATTTTTTCATTATTCGCACAAGGGAATCGATTTTCTTGTTTCTTTTTAACTCTACCTTAGGAAAATTCAAATATGAGCTACGGAGAGGATCCTAAAGATCAACTTTTTTTTGTTAACTCGTCTAATCTTGAAATTATGACTCCAGTTGTCCTTCCTTTTATTGCAATAAAAAATACAATACTAACACTCATCATGATAATTTTTTCATTATCTTCCCCATTTGGCTTCTTAGGGGGGGTGACTACCTCCAATAGTAGAAGATGAAATCTAGGAGAATTCCATTGAAACCCAACTTTTGCTTGAGTTCACATTTGGCATTCCCCTTTCTGTGTTTGTACCGGTTGTTGTTGTTCTCTTGACCCAAAATCAATATGGATAGTTTCACCACTTGCTACAAAGGTGGTTTGTCCTGATGTGTTTCACTTTGTTTCATCTCTCATTTCCTACTTCCAAAGATGTTTTGTAACTTTTGGGACATTCTACACACCGTTTCCTTCTTATCATGGGGTACAAATCCATGATATCCCATCTCACTGGCTATTTTAAATCCATGGCCATATATATTTTATTATCCTCTTTGTTTTCTTCCAAAGGATTTATTTCCCAACTAAAGGAGTGCCTACCACTTGTTCATCACATTCCTCTTCATCAACACTTCCTTCAATACCCCCTCCATGCCTCTTTACCCATATTGAAACAAATTGATTATCCTCAAGGATTTAATTGAATTTGACATTAGGCATTCAAATTTCCAACCTCATTAACCACTATGCCCTAATTTTCTTAATGTTCTATGACTTATTTCTTGTAGAATTCCTGTCGAAACCCCAATAGATCTAGAATTCTAATTAAATTGAACACATACAATTTGTTGATATTCAAGAGACAAGAGAAAGTTTTTTCTCCATAAATCAGAGAATTATATTAATAAAAAATGAATATACATGAGCAACCAACCTCAAAAAGAACAGAGGAGGTAATATATAGTATTTGCAACATAGAAATTCTCGTCAAAAAAGCTAGAAAAAGCTAAAATAGGTGTCATAGGCTAAGGGAGACCACATAGTTCGACCTAGACCACTAAAGACACATGTCACACACTCATTAATTCCCACAAGAGTCAAGTGGTGTGCATTATCTCACTTAATCTCACTTAACTGACAAGAGAAGCAGTTCCAACTCACTTAACTGACCCGAAATAATAGTTACTAATAATAGTAAAGGCAAAAATCATTAATTAAGGAATAAATATCTCACTCAAAGAGGAGGTGTGCATTCCCCAATAATGGATGAGTTTTTTCATGGGGGAGTTGGAATAAATCAAGAAAATCAAGAACCGGGAGTTGAGTCTTGATCTAAAAATAACAATTTTCCCTAAAATCTAGGGATGAGGCGCCCTTCTTATCTATGTGGGCAAATTAGGTGAAATAAAGTGTGATGGAATGTATTAACCAAGATATAGGATTATAAGCTAGGTATAAACTAATGTAAGTTAGGGTTATGCTCCAACACCAGGAAAGAATCCATCTTTGCATACCAGGCTTTGGGAGCCTGTTTTAGGCCATACAAAGATTTCTTTAATCTGCAAATGAGGGAAAAGTTCTGAATGTATCCCTATGGATGCTCCATATAGATATCCTCCTTTATATCTCCATGAAAAAATCACTCTTCACATCCATGTGATGAACTTCCCATCTGCGAGAAGCGGTAATGGCCAAAACTAGTTGAATGGAGTCCATTTTTGCAATAGGTGCAAATGTCTCTGTGTAGTCTATGCCATGTACCTGTGAGTATCCTTTTGCGACAAGTCAAGATTTGTACTTTCTTATCTCACCATCTGAAACAATCTTTTTTTGATATATCCATCGGCATCGAACAAGCTTTCTTCCTTTCGGAAGTGGAACCAAGTCCCATGTGTTGTTGTCCATAAGAGCAGAGTACTCTTCATCCATGGAAGCCTCCCATAGTGGGTTTCCAACAGCCTCAGAGTGTGACTGTGGATATGAACCAAGTGTCATATATAAATTTATGGGAAACAATGGTTTTGTGGCAACTAGGGCATGAGGAGCCCCAAAAAACTGTGATCTAGTCCTTCTTGTATCTGCAGGATCATCGTCTAGTTCATCCACATCTTGCAGGGTTTTCTCTGCCCAAGTTGGAAACTGAGTTGGAGAAGACATAACTTTCTCCTCATCCTATGACTCCTCCTCATCCTCTGACTCCTCCTCATCAGTGACAACAAGCAGTTCCTCGGGGTCTTCTGAAAAATCATGCAGTGATTCTTCTTCAAACTTCACACTTCGAGCTAGAATGAACTTTTCAGTGTGAGAGTCCAGCAATATATATCCTTTGACATCTTCAGGATATCCAACTAACATGCATTCAACACTTTGAGGCTCCAAATCCTTCCTCTTATCTATTAGAATGTGAGCCCATGCTCGTGAACCAAAAATGCAAAAGTGCGACACTTTCGGTTTCTTACCGGTCCAACATTCAAAAGGAGTGGTGCCTTTGAGTGATTTGTGAGGACCTTGGTTCTGAATGTATGCTTCACAATTAATAGCTTCATCCCATATCTTGGGATCTAATGATTTTGACTATAGCATACAATTGGCCATCTCTTTTAAGGACCGGTTTTTCCTCTCCGCAACACCGTTCTGTTGTGGTGTATATGGCACTGTGTGTTGTAGTTGTATACCTGCATCAATACAAAGTTGTTGCACATCTTTGTTGACATACTCCCCCCCATTATCAGTATGGAGTATATTAATCTTACACCCAGACTCATTCTCAGCAAGTGCTTTAAATTCTATAAGGAATTTAAATACTTTCGATTTTAATTTCAAAAAAAATACCCAAGTAAAGTGAGAGAAATCATCTATGAAGGTGAGTACATATCGAGCCTTACTGATTGAAGGCTGTGGGAATAGGCCCGTTATGTCACTGTGAATCATCCCAAGAGGTGAATAAGCTCTCTGTGCCTTCCCTTTGTCAAACTTTTTCTCTGGGTGCTTGCCAAGAATGCATCCTTGACATACACTGCTTGTGAATTTAATAGTTGGCAATCCTTCTACCATGTTTTCCTTGCTGAGTTGATGTAAGTAATTATAATTTAGATGGCCAAATATTTCATTCCATAACCTTATGATATTATTAGATTGTGACAAAAATATAGTGCTAATATATTTAGGAACAAAGTGGGAGAAGAAATACAAACGAGAACCGTGATTTGCAATTCCATGTGCAAGTTGTGAGCCTATGGAAATGTCGGTAATCACTGCTGAGTCCGGAGTGAAATCCACCTTCCTTCCAAAGATGGAATGAGTGATATGATATATTGAGAGAATATTTGTAGACAACGAGGGAACATGAAGCACATTTGTGAAGCATCCCCCTTCAAGATCAACAATTCCTTCTCCGCACACCTTTGCGGGTGTGGCATCTCCCAAGTAAATTGGGGATCTAGTGCTTTCTTCGATGGAGGAAAATTCATCTTTTGATGTAGCCATATGGTTTGATGCACCTAAATCAAGGATCCAAGCTGATGGAGTGCATGTGATAGCCATTAAAGCATGACCATCTCGTGCTCTACCTCCCGTTCTGTTATCATCTTTCTTCTTTGCATTTTCGGGCACCGTGAGATTGTGCTACTGCAATTACTTAGCCATATCATCGATAGTCTTCCTCATGCAATTTTCTTCGGGATGAAAACCTTTGGAATAGTAGCTAAAAAGTGTTATTTCCTTCTTCTTCTTACCCTTAGGCTCAGAAGAGTTCTCTGAAGATTGTGAGGATCTCTCCTTCTTTGATTCAGAAAATTTACCCTTTCCTTTTTGCTTGTCTTTTCCACTGCTCTTTGGAGCATCAGTAGCCGCAAGTGCTTGGTTCTTGGAATGCTTGATGGCACCCATTTGGAATAACTTATATTTCTCTTGAGTCAATGCTGCAATGAAATCATTCAATGGAGGCATTTTCCATGTTTCCTGAGTCAATTTAGATGCTTGAAAAGATGATACAAATATGGAATATTCAGGGCCTAATTTCGAGAGAATTGAAAGGATGAGTTGATCTTCCTCTTTCTTGACTCCACATGCATTAAGTTCAACGAGGAGGGATTTCAACTTGGTGAAGAATTCTTGCAGGTTGCTTAAATGAATTGGACTTAGGGATATGAGTTCATTCTCCAGTTGATGCACTCTCATTGCATCCTGCTTGTTGAATAGTCCTTCCAATGTGGTCCAGACCACATCGGGAGTAGTGGCTCCACTGACATGAAAGAGGAGATATCTGGAAATTGATAGGCATATCAGCCCAATTGCTTCATCTAATTTATTGAAATACTTGATCTCCTCCACTGCAGCAGTTGGTTCTTTCTTCGTTCCCATTGTTACCCTGTAAAGCCCTTTGCTTCAGAGGAGTAGAGAGATCTCTGTCTTCCATTCGAAGTAATTGAAAGGATTTAGAACGAGTTTTGTGGGCTGAGATATATGATCCATTGCTTCTTGCTACGCCTCTTGATGATCTATACCTGCAAATAAAACCATGTACAATCCACTAGATTCAATCTAGCTCTGATACCATGTAGAATTCCTGCAAAAACCCTGATAGATCTAGAATTCTAGTTAAATTGAACACATACAATTTGCTGATATTCAAGAGATGAGAGAAATTTTTTTCTCCATAAATCAGAGAATTATATTAATAAAAAATGAATATACATGAGCAACCAACCTCAAAAAGAAAAGAGGAGGTGAATATATAGAATTTCCAACATAGAAATTCTAGTCAAAAAAAGCTAGAAAAAGCTAAAATAGTTGTCATAGGCTAAGGGAGACCACATAGTTTGACCTAGACCACTAAAGACACATGTCACACACTCATTAATTCCCACAAGAGTCAAGTGGTGTGCATTAACTCACTTAAGCTCACTTAACTGGCAAGAGAAGCAATTTCAACTCACTTAATTGACCTGAAATAACAATTACTAATAATAGTAAAGGCAAAAATCATTAATTAAGGAATAAATCTCTCACTCAAAGAGGAGGTGCGCATTCCCCAATAATGGATGAGTTTTTGCATGGGGGATTTGGAATAAATCAAGAAAATCAAGAACCGAGAGTTGAGTCTTGATCTAAAAATAACAGTTTTCCCTAAAATCTAGGGATGAGGTGCCCTTCTTCTCTATGTGGCCAAATTAGGTGAAATAAAGTGTGATGGAATGTATTAATCAAGATATAGGAGTCTAATCTAGGTATAAACTAATGTAAGTTAGGGTTATGCTCCAACATTTCTCAACATATTTTTCTAGTGATTAGTGGGATTTGGTATTTATTTTGGAATGTTTTCCCTAGGTTTTCTATAGAAATTTGCATAATTGAGAGTGATTATTTGAGTTTTTTTTCTTTACAATATCCCCTATTTATTTTCCTTGTGCCAATTCACTATTGTTCATAACTTGGAGCACCTACTCCCAAGTATCTCAATTTTCCAATTTATCAACTTCAATCATGTTGTGATGGGAAAAATCACCTCTCTAGTTAGGTACTCTAGATTGAATGGCCCCATGAATATCAAAAGCCCATTATTTTCCTCCTCAAAATTTAAACTAACAATAATTGGAATGACCTTATAGAATGTTTCTCTACTGGTAAATAACAAGTTTTGCCAAAGGAAATGGTGTAAGAAAGTAGGAGGCATGTTTATGGCCCCTAAATAATTTTAAATCCACTTGCTCCATTTTTGAAATGAAATTTGGGGAAAATGTTACGGTTGTAAGAAACTGGGGGAGCCTGTTGGGCTTCCTATTTAAACCACAAGCTCTAATAACTATGTAATCCGGTATAGGTAGTGTTCCCATTTATGATATTTTCATCACATTGAAGAGTTTGTTTGCATTTTAGGGGCATTTAGGAAGCAATCCTCCTTGGATAAACTAAAATTCCCTCTTCATGAATCTATCAATAAAGATCTTATAACTAGTCAATATCTTATTAGCCTTGAACTCACTCATCCATTCAATGGTTAGGACTAGGTGTTGAGAATCATCCAACTTTTGGAGATTAATGAATTCAAATTGATTGGCTTGGTGAAACAACATGAGGTAAAGACGATATGAATATAACGTAAAGTACCACGTATGTCCAAACTTAGATAACTATTTTTTATAAGATTGAGATAAATACTTAGAGTATATTAACACCTTGACATGAGTGTGGATTTCGTAAATGATTGGCATCATGAAGGTATCCATAGTCAATTTGGTGTTTCTGGATAACACTAAGGACAACATGAACACAAGCTCTTGAGACCAGTTCCTAAATAATATGATAACAAAGTATTTATCATCTCGGGCTATAGGTTTCTCTATCTCTAAAAATTATTACACGTTTCAACTTAGCCAACATTTGACATATTCTTGTACCTATTAGCCTAAGAGGATGGATTGAAAAGGGTGGTACCCTTGGGGAGAATCAACATTATTTGTATAGCCTATGGGGTGATAGGGAAAACCATTGAGGTATGGTTGTTGGACATTACAAATTGGTTGGCAAGGTCATAATTTCTAGCACATAGATCAACAAATTTAGGAAAAGGATATGATACTTGAGAGGAAGTGGTTTCACTTGGAGAACCATATGCTAAGTAAGATATCTTTGGTGAGGTCTCTCTCGCAAGGATTTTTGGGATTTTGTCCTACGAGTAATTTGTGAAATGTACCTTAGGCATGGTACTTAAGAGTGTTAGCTTGATTATATATTGTGACATATCATAGACTTTAAACCAAGCATCGACTATATTGTTCTCTCAAACCTTTCCAAACTTGCACATTATGTACAAGAGGATTGCTTCTTAGAGGCCATTTCTGGAAAATATTTGAGAAATTATATAGTGGGGCTTGAAAATAATTTATTGTTACTATTGTTTAAGTTGAGGGTGAACTTAAGAGGTAATAATAGATCTTGTAGAAATCATCATGATAAATATTGACGAATGTGACTCAACTTAAGTTCTTTGGAGGTCTAAAAGTGCTATAGGTGGTATAAGACTTGGGAACAAACATGATTTTCTTGAATTTGAAATGATAACTTTGCATCAAAACCACATGATCCACTATTAATTTAGGATAATCCATTTAATTTTTTATTGTGTGCATGATGGCTCCTCTCATGCCTTCAAATGTGTAGAATATTGACTTGGCTCAGTTTAAATGGAAGGTAGCCACATGGACCATTTAAATAATTAGTTGAGATCCCAAAGGACCCTTTAGGTGAATGTACATTTTCAAGTACTAGACTGAATATCCTTTGAAGGAACCTAACCATTGAAGTTAATCAATAAGACAAATTTCCCATTACCTAAGATTGTTAGACATTATGTCAGATGGGAATGCACAAAGTTGGTATGTGAGTAGAAATTTCATTAGTTGAATCTGGCACCTTCAGTCTTCATTTCCCCCCTTTGGCCTTAATATTTTTACCTTATCCTATCATTCGCCCTCCAAGATACTATCAAGGTGTTATAATATCATTAGAAGGGTGTTATCGTCATGTGAGCATGAGGGTGTAAGAAGACCATCCTTCGCCATTTATATTTTTTAGATAAAATAGCTTTCACACTTATAAGAGGTGGCATACCTTCATCAACCTGAGGTGTGCAATGCTACTACATGTCCACTTAAGTGTTGGTTAGTGGCATTAACCTTATCTTTCTCAACTAACCATATATTCTCCTTTCTTCTTTATCCCACTATTTTTTGCAAATTGAATGACTACATGTCCTTTTACTACTGGTTGAAACCTTAATGGCATCCTTATGTGAGAGTTTAGAGGTGTAAGAAACACCATCAATCTCTCTTAATCACACATTTTTCACATTCCCAAG
>SNQJ01S0017800.1:148650-165692 GCA_010110895.2 Picea sitchensis | reverse complement strand
TGTTAGTTTATTCAGTCGCAGTTGCTTATTTATATTCCTTCTAAGATCCTTTGTATGTTGATCTAGTCGAGTATTGTCAGTTATTCAGCTGTATTCGGCCATTTTGTAATCCATAGAGATATCATAATACAAACTTTGTAGTCCTTTGTCACGTTTATTATTTGTATGATCATTTATATGCTGTAAACCTTTGATCCTACACACACATTAGTAGCGTTTCCTAGACTAGCCAAATTAGGAACATTACACTTACACATATATGGCTAGCTTAAAAGAACATCGCGAACTTCCAGTGGAGAAACATCACAAAATACCTCATCCTTGAAGGGCTTGATGTTGTAGGATGGGCGATACTGATGGCTAACATGGAGATCTTGACCCTGGAAAAACCACTTGATGTTGTATGGTTGTAGGTGTGATGTTGTCAGTAAATCCAACTGCCTGGTGATCTCTGCTAATATTAGGTTCTTTTGGCTTCCACTATCAATAATGAAATGCAAAAAGGTCCCCTTCACCCACATTTGTGAATTGAAGAGGCACTCCCCTCCACAAGATCCACTGATTCTTTTGGTTGGATTGTTGTGGTCATGATGGCAGCAGTGGGTTCTGCATCGATGATCTGTTTCCTTTTATTGTTTTCTAAATTACAATATGAGTCAGGGTTTGGATCTTTTTCTCTGAGCTTAGCCATCAATGAATGTTTTGAGTGACATTCATCGATGTCGTGCCAAGGGATTTTGTGGAAGTCACACCAATTCCCAATGTCCTTCTTTGTCTTCATCTTATCCTTCTTTTCCTGTGGATTAGACTGGTTGTCTTGAGGTTGGTTGTTTTATGAGTTGGGGTCGCCTTTACCATACGTTGGTTGTTGCGGTTTTGTAGACCCAAAATCCTCCTTATTCCGCTGCTTAAATTTCTTCTATATTTTGATAGCATATTGATAAGCAAATCCTAGTGACTAGATGTCCATAAAATCCATTTATGTTTGGATGTACCTATGTAGACACCCACTGTATTTTGGAACTAGATTTCACTCGAGGTATTTGATACCCAACTTGGTGCACAAGGTATGAAAGGTATTTGTGAACTCTGGCATTGTTTGGTCCCTCTCTTGACGCGGTGTGGTCCATCTCATATATTGGTCATCATATTTTCCAATAAGGTAATATTGTTCCTTGATGGTATCCATAAAAATATCCCAAGTGGGTTCAGACTCAAACATTTCAGACTCCTTTGTGGAATTTTTCTCACAATAAATGTCCCACCAATTTTTGACATCGGGGGACAATCTTAAGGAGAACAAAGGTGATATTTTTCCTATCATAAAAATTATGGATAGAGAAAAAACCTTCTAGCAGATTTAACCACTTTTCCAAAGCATCTGCATCTATTTGATCTTCAAACATAGGAATATCAAAATTAACTTGTACCTTGAAAGGAGCGACGCCTCCAAAGTGGCTTCCTGATGAAGACGCATCTACTATTGTTCACAATTTTTATAACCTTAAATTGCACCATACATGCATACCTGGCATCAGGCCATCTTACTTACTATTTTTTTCAAGACACAACTGAACAACTTTTCTTAAAAACACTATTTTTGAAGATGTATGCGCCCTGCACCACTACTGCCCATGTGTACGCTAGCTGCACCACTACTACCCACGTACATATTCTAGCTGCACCATTACAACCTGCGTATGCCCACAAAAGTTGCAAAAAATAAAAAGTTGCAAGGAATTCGTTGAGATTACAGGCTATTGGGTAGTTTCTCAACTAATCCACTGCCTATAGCCCATCACCCAACTAAATAACCCTCCTTTTTTCATATAAAAGGAGGTGTTGGGGTCTCATTTCGAGGAGAAACATAGCAACAATGAAACTCTACCCACTTCACTTTCCCCCCTTGCCCCAAGAATTTATAGCCACATTGTGAGTTTTGAGCCAAAATTCCCTATTCTTACCTTTTTCCTCCGTTATAAGCCCAATCCATTATCTAGAGAGAGTTGAAGAAGAGAAAGACATGTGGAAGCAATTGGAGCATGGTGAAGAGGATCCCAGACCAGGTTCGAGGAGCAGTCGTTGATCTGATTTTGTAAGTGACTTTGTGAGATTAATATAAAGAAGTATTTTTTCTGTCCCTCCATATGATGTGTTCAATATTTATGTTTGATTTACATTTTATTATGGCATCTAACCCACTAAGGCATATATGAGATGCATGTTCGTATTTTCTTGTTTGTCTTTTTACGAATGCAGGTCAACCTTGGGAGGGGATTTGCAGTCGAGGAACAACCGAATGCGAAAGGATCGACACCGGACACAAAGTTTAAGGTAGAGTTACCGGATCCTATTACTTTGTATTTCATACTTGAATGTGGGGTATTGTCAAGGTAGTTGTTAAAAGTAGGAGACTTTAGACGGTTAGCTCTGCTTGCATGTTGAACCCTAGTGTAGTCCATAGGGGTGTTTTCCTGCTATAGAAGAATTAGCGACCATACTGAGGAAACCTCTAGGGTTTTTAGGGGATATTTTTTGGTGTTTTAATTGGTTTAATTACCTCTTTGAGTTATTTATAAGTTGCTGAGTCTTTGAGGGATTCTGGTCTGCCATACCAGTACTCCCTGCCTTGTCAACCTGACTATTAGTTTTCTTTTTTTGAGAAGTTACAGATGTGTATGTGACCTGCAGTGGGTCTGCATGCGTACATATGCACCCTACCTTTGGATAGCCCGCGGACATACGCATGCTGCTTAAGTGTCAGGAAGCCTTTTTTTTTAAGAAGAGGTAGTCATCCTCTTCCCTGATTGAAGTCTGACTTCTCAGGAGTTTCTTGATTTAGTATTGGTCTCTGTAGTTACAATATTTAAGCCTAGGTTTGACTTCAGTTTCTTTATCTTTTAAGATTGCTTATGTTTTCGTTGAAAGGGTTTTGGACACGTTTGTGAGTCTTTTCTGTTTAACCTTAGTGGTTCCTTCAGTGACTCCCTCCGATCCGTAGTAGACCAGAAGTCAGTTTCTTTGGTCTTGTCTTGTCTTCACTTTTCCCTTTACTTTCATTAGAAGAAAAGAAAAGAACTCATTTTCAAGTTTCTTATTTTGAAGCACAANTTCAGTTTCTTTGTTTGGTTAAGTAGTTAGGTTGGTTCTCAGGAAGAAGAGTGTTTTCTTAAGTTCTTTACTAAATGCTTAGAACTTTAAGTAGCTCGTAGTCAAGCGAAATTTAGTTTTGAGTTTTTCTTTTAAAATATCTTGGAAAGAAGTTAGTTTGAAAAGTTGGTTGAAGAGTTTTCAATTTGCAAATCTTTTGAAAAAAGAAGTAATTTTGCTTCCAGTATTTGTTCTTCTCTTTCATCTCTTAAAAAACACCACCAGTTTCATCTCCGTTCCTTTGACTTAAGACAAACCACTTAAAATTAATGCTTAATTAAAATTAATCAGACTTCACGTTTGTAGGGTCTATTAACTAGTCTAGGCTAGAGCCTTGATTTAGGCTGGAGAGGAAACTCTTCAAGGCTATAAAAAAAAACATACGAGTCTGTGCTAAGGAGTGAAAAATTCCAGTAACGTGGAAATTATTCGGGACCCCCCTCTAACACAGGGGATAAACACGAGGTCATGTGTGGAAAGGTAGCAAAGATAACCCCTCCAAATCCAGACCAAGCATAGTGGGGAACGCATATAGAGGACTTGTCTTAGGATTCCGTTGATCACATTTGCCACAGAGCTTCATGGGTATCGAATCTGTTCGAGGTCCTCATTCGTCTTTTGGAACACTTGATTTCGATACCCTCGATAGGTTTTGGGCTTGATACCCCACTCATTGCGGTCCACTCGACTGTCGACTGTACCCGCCTGGTAATTATTCACGAGCTGGCAACCTAGTTGCCTTTATTTTAGGGACTTACATAGGTGACTGCGGGGGTATACCGTGGTACCTAGGGCAGACATCGGGCCATGCTTTGCAGAGTATACCTAGAGGGTGCTTCTGTGTTTGAGTTTCACTTACACTGGTAAGTTGCTCTAGTGTTGGTCGATGTAACTATTCTTCTAACTAGTTATAGTGGTTTTCTTGCTTTATCTCATAGGAACTTTTCTAATGCGTGTTTGGTATTCAACGTTAGAAAAACCCTAGTGTGTTGTTGATCTTCTCACACAGTGGAAGATCAAGAGCTCCATTGGTCGTGAAGGATTTTAGGCCTCCCACCGGTTAGTTTGGAGCCACCACCGCCACCACAAAGGCGAAGACTAGACCAACAAGGGTCTTTTGAGGCGATCGTGCCATAAGAAGCTATGCTCGAGCCATCTTCGAGAGGAGAACATTCAATTCTGGAGGAACCGACTATTTCTGACCTTGGACTAGAAGCTTTTGGTCTGTATAACCCTTCGATCACTGACTTATCGATGCCACTCTTGATACAGCTTGCCCCCCCAAGGGTAACACATCACGAGCGCCAGATAGTCCTGCAAGCAATGATGGAAGAAAATGTCGCTACTTCATCAGTGAGTCCTCACACTCCCTCTATGACTGCTACTACTGGGGGTGTTTCACCACTCAACTCACCTTCATCAACCCAGACCATGATGGTCTCAGCCACCTCTACCTCGGCCAATGTTCTGATTTCGTCTATGGCAGCGATCTCTGCTCCATTTACACAGAGTGCGATGGGTCCTCCATTTTCATACAGAATGCCCGACTATGATACGAACTCGGTCCTCACATACTCCACTTTATAGACCATGGATCTGGGGGTCGGCAACTCAAATGCTCATGTGCAAGGTTCAATGGGGGCACCTCAACCCCCTATAATGATTTCCCTTATAGTGGAGGTCGCATACCTTTGTCGCCCCCCTCGCTCGACGGTGCTTCTCAACAACCTGCCTGGCCGAACATGAATTACATCTTGTTCGGAGAAAGTAATCAAGGACCTTCTTCCAACACCATGCTGGTGGGTTCTTTGTCGTTCTCTTTGTTTGACGCATTTGGCAACAATGTGTTCTCGTCAGCTGTCATCTTGGCCAGGGGCAACCCTAGTTTTGGACAACAAAATCCTGCATAGGGTACTATTCATGCACAGGGGGCAAACACTTCTCAAGGACCCTAGAATCTGTGGCAGGGATTAGTTCCCTCGTCAAGGATGCCGACTGGGGGCAACCCCTTCCATAGTCAATGGAACCCTGGGCAAGGCTCAGTACCTATGCCCGTTAGATCGATAGGGGGAAACCCTTTCCAGAACCTTTGGAACACAATGTCGGGAGCAAACCCTTCCCATCCCTCAACGTCCAATTACGGGAGTCAGTCGATGACTTCCCAACAAGCGCAGTATCTGAATGCTAGCCTAGGTCATGATTTTTACCAAAACCTGGGCCAACAACCTAACTTTTCCTGGAAACCTGGTGCCAGTCAAAATCCAAACCAGTTTTTCCTTGTACATACTCAACAACCTAAACTACCATTTCTGGCAACGTTGCATTTTCCAGACTTGTCAAGATTATTAAATGACCCAATCTGTCATGATTCACGTTGGCCTCCCATGACGACAAAGTTGCCCTCGAACATTCTGAATTTCAAGGGTAATCCTAATGAAGATCCATGCGATCATGTGACTACCTTTCACGTATGGTGCTCATCCAACTCTTTGAGAGATGACTCCATACAGTTGCGTCTGTTTCAACGTACTCTCACTGGGAGTGCCACAAAATGGTACATCGAGCTCGACCGCTCAAGATACTCTACTTTTGGAGAATTGGCAATGGTTTTCTTAAACCATTTTCAGTTACCTGTGAGATACGATGCCAACATCGAATTGCTAGCCAACTTTGAGCAGATGAAGGCCGATCATATCTCTGATCACATCTGAGAATGGCGGTGCTAGAAGAGTTTGATTAAAGTACCAGTTCCACCAGCATTCCTACTGGAGTGGTTCCTTAAGTCTTTGGTACCCCATCTATCCAAGGATGTAACAACGTCGGGGTTCTTTTCAGAGGAAGAGGCGATAATGAGAGCTCAACATCTTGAGCTAATATACTCTTAGTCTGGTTTACTTTATGAAGTTCTTCCAAACGCACCGTGGTCTATTCTTGACAAGACTAGACAGAAGTCTGGGTCACATGCTGATGAAATTGTTGGTTCAACACAAGTGAAGCCCATTGATTAGTTGTCAAATCAATTGCAACAATTGTCGAAACAAACAATGGCCAGCCCGACCATTGGTTCGGCTGCACCCCCTACCGAAATTTCAGATGTACACAGTGTGCAATCGACGAACCTGAAGGCCAACCAGTATCTTGAAGGGAAGAAGAAGAAACGGAAGAAGGGTAAGAGGGATAAAAATCCCACCAATAATGTTGGCAGGGGCAACACAGAGAGAAAGAAGTCGAAGTATCCATGTAACCTTTGCACGAAAGACCACCTGACTCACCTTCACCATAGGCTTGTAGAGGCCCAAAGGTTATTGGCGCATCAATAGCCTGCTGTGTTAACGAACCCATTTCCACATGGGCAAAATTTGACTAAATCCTCTTCGAGCGCGGATGGGGGCAGTCAGGGACCCTCTTCGTCTTCTAGTAACCCATCAGTCGTGAACATGTATATGCTGAAGGGTGACGTTCACATAGCTACTAGGGCACATGATTATGAAATACCAAGTACCACTGAAAAGGGTAAAGAAGATGAAAACCCATCTATTCCTCTCCAGATCGAGAGAATGATGGGAGAAACAATGACACACATCCCGAAAGGGGTGTTCAAGAAGGCTTCGCATAATCCAAACGTGAGGGTCGCCATAACTACTCTATGGTGGAAGATTTTTCACAAACTCCTTGCCCAATGTTTGCTTTGGTGGTCCTCCAGAGCTGCCCCTCACAAAGAAAGGCTCTTCTAGATGCCTTAGGATATGCTGAGACATGTAATCTGGGAATGATCATGCTTGATACAACTAACTTGAAGCCTCATCTCCCATACCACATCATGTTTCAGATAGTAGTGGCTCACCCCATGAAATATTTTACCCATAATATTTTTCGTACAATGGTTGATGAAGGTGCCTCGACATGCGTGATGTCATTGGCATGTTGGAAGGACATTGGCCAACCCATTTTGTCTCCATCACCTACTCTTCTTACGAATTTTGACAATCATTCTTTCAGACCACATGGAATCATCCCTTCTTTCCCTGTGCAGTTAGGAGGGAAGAATGTCTGCGTTGAAGTTGAAGTGGTCGATGTGCCTTTCGACTACAACCTACTGTTAGGAAGGAGTTGGACATATGCTATGCATGTAGTGGTTGCCACGGTTTTTCAGGTCTTGTTGTTTCCACACGAGGGTCGAATCATGACCATTGATCAATTGTCTTTCTCTAGGCCTGACCCTTCATCGGGGGCATCCACGGTCTCGATGATTGATAACCCACAACCCAACATCGTCAATGTGGGGGTTGGTTTGTGCTCACCTCTCATGGGTACTTTCAATTACCCGCCTCCTTCCGGTGATGTCAAGATGATATTGGTTGTCCCCGACCAGCCTAGGGCTAAGATTTTTCAAGTGTTGTCATTCTGTACGACTTACTTTAACGATCAGTAGACTCTTCCTTCCCCATCGGCCACGATGGAAGGGATAGGGCATCATGGAATGTCCATGCCCTTGTCTATGGAAGAAGTTGCGTACTTTATTGTTCAGCAAGCTTCAACTGACCTCAATCTGACTCCTGCACCAGAGTTAGATCCAGTTCTCGAGCCTGCCTAGGCTCAAGGTTCCCTTGCCACTACCAATTCCTTAGACTTGGTCTTACCCTCTAACGAGGTGATTCTAGAGGCATTAACTGGTTCGGACAGACCCTCGGACAATCTCCATCACAGATTTTATTTCCTCCCAAAGTTAGGAAGAATTGAGGCAGGTGAATTTGTGTTGACTATGACTAGAGATAGGTCTTGTCCTATTAGTCCTCTGGCTATGCACGCAGTTTATGCTGAGGGTAATATGGAAACCATCACTAAAAGGATACATATCGACATCTACAGAACCACTGACATCGTGGAGAATGTCTTCGTCAAAGCGGACTACTCCCCCAAGGAGATTCAGATCTGTACATATTTATTTAAATAATTTTGCGACATTTTTTCCTGGTCTTACGAGGAAATGCCAGGCATCGATCCAAGAATCCTTGAACATGAAATAACAACTTACCCTGATGCCAAGCCAGTTCGGCAGAAGCTTCATCCGGTTAACCCTCGGAAAGCAACAATTATTAAGGCTGAAGTAGAGAAAATACTCAAAGCTGGTTTCATCTACCCCGTTCAGTTGACTCAATGGGTGTCAAATCCCATTCTGGTTAACAAAAAGTAGGGAATGATTCGCATATGTACAGATTTCCATGATTTGAACAAGGTCTTTCCAAAGGATAATTTCCCCATCCCATTCATTAACCAGATTGTCAATGAATGCGCAGGCTGTGAGGTCTTTTCTTTCATGGATGGTTTTTCAGAATACAATCAGATACAGATTAAGCCCAAAGAACAACATAAAACAACTTTTATCTGTCCATGGGGTACATTTTCTTATCGGAAGATGCCTTTTGGCCCGAAGAATGCTAGAGCCACTTTCCAACGAGCCATGTATTTTTCTTTCCATGATCTCAAACACATAGTCGAGGCTTATCTTGATGATCTAGCATCACGATCTCGTAAGAGAGATGATCATCCCATGCACCTTTGACTTATCTTTGAGCGATGTCGCTACTACCGGATTCGCTTGAATCCAAACAAGTGTAGTTTTTGCATGAAGTTGGGTCATCTTTTAGGTATTATAGTTTTGACAACATGGATCATGGTCGATCCTCTAAAGGTTGAGGCAATACTTCAATTGCCTCCCCCGTGCACAGTCCCTCAGCATCAGAGTTTACAAGGAAAAGATAATTTTATTTGGCATTTTATCGCTAACTATGTCGATATCACTAAAGGGTTTATGCGTTTACTGAAAAGGTAGTTCCTTTTCATTGGGATGAAGCCACTCAATGCTCTTTCAAAGCGTTGAAACACGCCCTCACGTTCGCCCCTCTACTTCAACCACCTAATTATAATAAAGATTTCTTATTGTATTTGGCCACAGCAGAGTCAACCATCGGTATGGTCTTGGTTTAGGAGGATGATTTGCTTGAAGAACATTCCATTTATTACCTAAGTCGAGGCCTGGTTGGACTGGAACTCAACTACTCACATGTTGAGAAACTTGCATTGGTAGCAGTACATGCTGTCCAATGGTTCCGTCACTATATCCTATTTCGCAAGACCATATTATCATTGTCATTGTGAATCCATTTTAATACGTGTTGACGCGACGTGTAATTGGTGGAAATATCAATAGATGGATTGTTATCCTCCAGGAATTTGACTTGGATTTTGTGTCTGCAAAATCTAAAATTTCTTTGGTCTTTGCGGAACTTATCTCGAAACTTTTGGTCGAGTTAGGTGATGTTACGCTCGAAGAATCACCGATTAAAGGAGATCTTTTTCTGATTTCATCTTCAGACCCATGGTATGGAGATATACTAGTCTATCTCCAGACTTTGAAGTGCCCTGCCTCTGCTTCTCGTGATGAGCTTCGACACATACACCATCAAGCGAAGAACTATCTCATACTCGAAGACACTTTATATTGTCGAGGTGTAGATTGCATCCTTCGCTGGTGCCTCATTCATGAAGAAGAGAAACTCATGCTTAACGATTGCCACACTGGAGCATGTGGTGGTCATTTGCCCGGGTTGGCAACAACCCAAAATATTCTACGAACTGATTACTTTTGGCCGACGTTAATCAAGGATTGCGTTGAATTGGTCAAGAAGTGCCACCCATGTCAAATCTTCTCTCGAAATATCAGGGCACACCTTGCTCCCATGTTTCTCGTCATTACTGTTAGCCCCTTCACCAAGTGGGGGATTGATTATACTACATGCCACCCCCCTTCAACCAGGGGGCACCGTTATATCATTGTAGCAGTAGACTACTTTACAAAGTGGGTCGAAGCTATGTCAACATTCAATAATGATGGAGAGAGAACAACTCTCTTTATTTTCAATCAGATAATGGCAAGGTTCAGAATCCCAAAGGAGATTGTCACTGAACATGGAAGTCACTTTCAGAAAAAAATGATGTCTGAATTAACATCAAATCTTGGGTTGAGGCAAGAACACTCATCACCTTATTACCCACAAGCAAATGGTTAGGTGGAAGCTATGAATAAGTNATTTGATGTTATACTCGACATTGTGGGCCTACCAAATGTTTGTAAAGACCGCCATTGGTTTTTCACCTTTTCAACTCATTTACGAGCTGGAAGCAGTCTTGCCAATAGAGTGCCAGATCCCATCTTTAAAATTGGCAGTACAGTTATTTCTAGACACTTCACGAACACTTATTATATCTCAAGCAGATCTATGAGAAACGACGTGATGCAGCCTTGGATAATGAGGCTCACAAGAAAATATTCAAGTGTCAATATGATCGGTTCGTTCATCCTCATATTTTCTTTGAAGGTGACCTTGTCCTGGTCTATGACCAAGATAAGGATCCCCTGGGGGCAGGCAAGTTCAAACCCATGTGGTTCGAACTATTCATCGTGAAGGAGGTACTAAAGAAGGGTGCTTATCATTTGGTTGACTTTGAAGGGAACGCTTTAGTGGAGCCTAGAAATGGGCTCTACCTCAAGAAGTATTACTCATAGGTGGGTCACCTTGGGTGACTTCTTGTACATATGTATAGATCTTATACAGTTATTTTATTTGTCTTTTTGTTTTATGGACGTGTCATTTTGATGTCATCTTTTTCACTGTGGCAAATGTTAATTGAATCAGAGGTGTTCGTTGGGTTCGCGGACTCAGAGGTGTTCGTTGACTCAGAGGCTTGCTTCTGCAGCTTGGGTGATCTTCACACCTCAAGACCAGTTGCTATCTTCTGGAGGTATCTGTCTAGGTGATGCCACAAACAATTTCGTTGAATACAACGCAGTAATAGAGTTTCTTTGTGACGCTTTGTCACATGGTATCTCTTACCTACGGATTTACTTAGACTCACAATTGGTTGTGTCCCAGTTAAATGGGGTTTATCGCGTTTATGATCCTACTCTAGACCAATGATTCCTTAGGGTACGTCTCTTAGAACGTTGTTTTGATTACATTACGTATATCCATGTTCCTAGGAGGCTAAATCAAATGACAGATACTCTAGCTAATCAAGTATTAGATTAGCATATTGCACACATGTAGAAAGAAGCACACACATACACATGTACATACATTATAAAAATGTGATCCATAAGACATCAAAATATTTAAATACACATATATATATCAAAAGTATCAGAGTACATAGGTGGGTGCATATGCCTCAAAAAATAATAAGTCTGGTACACAATGTGGGGCTTATGCCCTCAAAAATAAACAAGGAGTGCCCTCGGCATGTAAGTGGTCCACCCTAAGCTAAGCATGAGGCCTATTGGCCCTGCCATAGTGAACTAAGTCATTTTCCAAATGTCAGAAAAGCTAGACCCAGGTCCGTGGCACCCCAACAACATGAGGGTGCATAGATGGTGGGAGATCCTCGATCTCAGCCATGGGCACAGTATGAGTGAGCACGGTAAGGTTCCATTCCACTCGTCTCAACACTCTCTTAGCCTCTCTGACTGGAGGCCCTCCTCTTGCTGTTGCTAGTGCTGCCTCTGGTCGAGGACACCGCCTGCTCCTCGCGAAATCAGCTGGACACACTGGTCCCACATCTGTACATAACAAATGCATAGTTGTCAGATACTCTGGAACATATAAAAAATGATATATATAAAATAAACTAAAAATTAAATAACTCTAAAAGTAAAAGCATACCCATCTCTCCTCACTTAGCTCTGGGAGGTACGGGCATGTTCGGGTCCCTGGAAAAGTTGATCCCGGTGTAGGGGTAGTCCTCTATTGCCAGAATCTACTGTGCCCACCAGTAAAAAAGGTGTCATCAAAGGCCTCTATGGTCCTCCCTCCTCCCTGTCATGGTAGCAATGCCTCCCATCTACACATTGCCGGGAGGGAGGCCACATGCCCCTGCACTTTCTCTTGTGGACTGAGACTGGGAACCCTCTCAAGAAAGAACGAGCACAAAATAGTCCCAAACCCGAAGTTCTTGTTGTCGGGCCCACGACACTCGGTGGGTTGTCTCTTCATGCAGTCTAGCATGGTTGTACTCTAGTCAAAGATTCGTGCATTCAAGCACTACACTACACAATGCATGTGCACTCGAGAGGCTTGATGTAAAGCAGGGGATCTAGTGATCCACCCAATGAGTAAAACTATCAATTTTAGTGATAGGTTGGCGATCTTGTTGATTGGCACCTGAGAACCTACTTTCTCAGTGCCGACCTTGCAATGTAGTCCAATAAGCTATGCAATATTGTGAGGCCCGAGGGGAAAAGCATACAAGTTGACTAGTTCACCCCTCCTTGAGAGGTCAGTCATAAAGTAAATGTCTTTAGTCATTGGAGTCAACAACTGCCCCTCGAGCATAAATGCCTCAACATCAGGATGCCAATAATCTACCAAGGCATTCGGTAGCCTGGGTTGTGCCCTCATGAATGGACACCAGAAGAACTTCCACAAACCACATTGTCTCAATGTGTCCATAGCTGTAGGGTCCTCATCGACCAAGATATCTACATCCTCATGCTCCCTCTCTCTCCAGTGGACATACATCCTGTTGCAAACAAGTTCATGGAGGAAATTAGCTCTTGCAATTTTATTTTTTCTATCTTTTGAGGGTGTATGCGGGTTGTCTTGGACATAGTCGTGTATGCACATGGGCAGACTGTTCTCTGTCTGCGGGCATACGCGGGTTGTCCTTGGACAACCAACATACACATAGGGCAACCCTTTTTAAATATGCATGCCCCCCCCAAAAACTAAAACAAACTAAAGATGAAAGTATAGAAATGCAAGAGGAGTTGATTTGTACTTACTTGGTCTGAGCAAAAGTTCATTTTTTCCTTTGAAGCTCTCGGAATCAACTCTTTTAACAAAGGGGTGTTTTTGGCTTTTTGGTCAATTCTTAATTTGGAATGGTGATAATGAGCTGCCAGCTTCTATTTATAGACTTTTTTGGCCCTTTTTGTCAGTTTTTTGAGACCTTTTGTCATTTTATCTGGTTTGAAAATCATGTAACGTGGTTCTTGAGTTTCTCATTGGATGTTATGATATACTTTACTTTTGGTCCATTGGTAAAAGTCCATTGGTCCATTGGTCAAGGTCCATTGGTAAAAGTCATTTTTCCAACTTTTTGCATTTAAGTTAAGATTCCACCTCAAATTTCTGCATCTCGTTGTCTTTTCCTCTTTGCCATAGGATCGATCCCACCGAATTGGGACACAGAACCGTCATTTCTGCTCTAGAAGTGTCGTAATTTAGTGGTAGAGCCTACCTTCACATGCATGCCCTAGGTAGATCCTACTTTCATTTTGGTGTCCATGTCGTTGTTAATGACTTTAGGCTCGGGAGTCCTTGTTAGTCTTGTCCTGATTACAAGTTTGAGCCTTCATATGTCTGATGTGCTATCTCTCTTGGCCTCACCCTCGGGACTCCCAAGAAAATGAGTCTTCTTTTAAGCCCTTTTCAGACTCTTTAAACATGAAAAGATTGTTGAGCGATCTTGTTTCCCTTCACACTCGTCAAACTCAAATTTGAAGGCACATCTATCCGGCGGTAGTTTACCCCTTTTTCGGTCCGGATGGTCAACTGTATGAACAAAGGTATACTCTAGGAGATTTGGTTCGCTAGAAGAGTATTCTCAAGTATAAATTTAACCCTTTTTCGGGCCCGAGGGACTAAATTTATCAAAAAGGAACCCCCACAGAGTCCATAGTTAAGCTCTTTTCAGACTCCCTAAAATTGAAAAGATTGTCAAGTGAGCTTGTTTCTTCACACTTGTTAAACTGGTGCAGAAGAACATCCCCTATGGAGTCCATAGTTAAGCTCTTTTTAGACTCCTTAAAAGTGAAAAGATTGTCGAGTGACCTTGTTATTTCACACTCGTTTATCGATTTAGAAAAACATCTACTGGCATGAGTTTACCCCTTTTTTTGGCCTGTAGATTAAGGAGGAAAAAGGTACACCTCAGGAGATTCGTCTTTCTGGGAGAGTTCTCCTAAGTAAATTTTACTTTTTCGGGCTAAGGAGACTAAATCTAGAAAAAGACAGCGAGTCCATAGTTAAGCTCTTTTTAGATTCCTTAAAATTGAAAAGATTGCCGAGTGATCTTGTCTTTGTCACACTCATTAAAATGGTTTTGAATAGAACTATTTTCAGTGTTAGTTTATCCCTTTTTCGAGCCGACTAGATTACCTTCGAAAAAGGTACCCCAATGGAGTCTCCTTTTATTTTTTTTCAGACTCTCTAAAACTGAAAAACCACCGAGCTTACCTTCTCTGGGCTTGTAAAAAATACATTGAAGGGGGTTTCATCATGTCTTGCTAATCGCACTTGCATTTCTGTGTATTTGGCCTAATGCCAACTCCATGTTGCTCTTAATTGAACCTTTGAAGCATGCTTTATACGCAAGCCTTGTAGCACTTTGCTTCTGCGACCTGACACCTTGACCCATGGAAGAATTTTCCGGAGTGTCTTTTTCCTGCATATGTCTCCTTGCTATGAGAATTAGTATGTTCCTTGCACTTGGAACTGTTGGCATATTTATAGATAAAAGGCAGAGTATGCTTGTTTGTCATTGATGGCAAGATCAACACGATGAGAGTATACTTGTTTGCCAATGATAACAAGATCAATAGCACAACGATAATGGCATGGCAAGAACAGAAGTGTAATCTCAAGAGGAGGAGCAACAGTGATCATTAGATCACCCATCCCGAATTCTCGATGGACGTCATATATGAATTCAAACAGGAGGAGTGTGCAGAAGAGGAGAACAAATCTCAGACGTTGGATCTGAGCACCGAGGACCAATAACCGTTGGATCCTGTATAACTGAGAAGAGGATAAGGTTGAGTACTATACTCTAAACTCACGATACACAAAGTCAAGAAACAATCCTAGTCGTTGAAGCCAAAGGAAACATGGAAAGCGATTGGCATTTTGCTGACTTGCACATAGTCAAAGGAATATGACACAGGAACTCGTGACATGAGAAGTCATGAAATGATCTGGACCGTCGGATCACCAAAGTTCCGGACCATTGATCTAACAAGTGAAGCACTTGAATGTTTGGCCCGTGGTCATATCCAAGGTCACATCGTCGAAGGATGAAGGGAGGAGCTAGCCTGCTGTTAAGCTCCATTTCGGAGTTTAGCAAGTTGGGAGTTATGAGGCAACTCACAGTAGGAAATCATGACATGATCACAGCCGTCCATCAAAGGGAGAGATCTGAACCGTTGATCCGATATGGAGAATTTCAGATATCGTGACTTGGGAGAGTCGAGACACCTCATACCAAGATCTCTGAAGTCGCGATTTGTGAAGCGCCTTCTGGATAAGTGCTTAGTCACAACTGGTGGTCATATGAGAGGAAGGAGATAGCCTAGATAAGCTCCATTTTGGATATCGTGACATGGGAGAGTCGAGATGTCTCATCAAAAGATTTATGAAACGCGAAATCACTTTCTGTTTAGCATTCGGTCACAACCAGTGGGCATATAGGATAAACATGAGTCCCTGCGGGTGTAATCCAACGATGCTGGTTACTTGGGAATTTGATCGAAGGGCTATTGTTTCACCTCATGGTTAATTGTTCAGTTATGATTCAGTTAGCAGAACTGAATCATAGTTGTTGGACGTTTGGCGATTCAGTTGCTGAGGTGTTTTCCTTGGAGATTAGAGGTGTAACTGAATCGGTGGGAGATCATAAAAGAGATATGTAGTGACTGTGTGTGGTTGGTTGTTCTCACTGGGAAAATGAGTTGAACTGGAAGAAAGGAAAATCACAGTATGCATAGTGTGAGATCAAACTCAGAGATGAGAAAGAAAAGTTGAACAGAAAAGAAAAGGTGAAGAGAGCAGAATGAACACATACCAAAGAGCTTGAGAGGAAGAGAGAAAGAACATATAGAAAGAAAAAACAAGTCAAGACAAGTATGAAATGAGCAGAAGAATAGTGAATCAGAGAAGAATTGCAGAACAAAGAAGAAGTGGTAAGAATTGATATACCTGTATTGTTGGTTATTCAATAATTTATTTATAATCAGGGAGGTAGGGTGGTGCTAGGGAGGACTGTAGTCCTCTTTTATTCAAGTTGGTTCTTGAATACTGGAAGTTGAAGCTTTCATCTAGTTGTGGCTAGAAAATAGGGTGGTAGGGTGGTGCTTGGGAAAACACAAATTTTTATGTATGCAAGTTGGTGGTTGTATAAGTGGAAGTAGGTGCTTCCATCCAGTTGGTGCTGGAACACTCAGGGATTTGGTGCTTCCTTCTAGTGGGTGATAGAGAAATCAGACGGTTGGTGCTCTCAGCAAGTTGAATCTTGTAAAACAGAGGTAGTAGCCTCACATTGAGTTGGTGCTCAAAGATAGATGATGTACATAACTTAAAATACTTCCTATCATTCAAAGAAGAAGAGGTTTTCTCCCTTTATGGGTTTCCTCATGAAAATCTATCTCTGTGTATATCTTATGTGTGACTGATGTTCATTATTTATGTTGTTCATATTATTTATAATATTGATGGTCACTTGGAAGATATTAAAAATTGTTTGAATAGTCATAAATTGTTTAAGCACAGTAACAACTGATTCATCCCCCCCTCTCATTTGTCTTAGTAATTTCAACAATTGGTATCAGAGTGGGTTCCTTTTATTTAAAGGTAGATCTATAAGCTTAAACATGACAAGTCATGAAGGGACTTCAGCCAATAAGCCTCCTCTGTTTGATGGAACAAATTTTTCCTTCTGAAAGGTTAGAATGAGAACATACATAATGGCCTCAGGTGATGATGTTTGGGATGTAGTAGAGACTGGATACATAAAGCTTGTTGTGCTAGCTTCCAAGGATGATAAGTTAGAATTTAGATTTA
>SNQJ01S0017800.1:110346-148600 GCA_010110895.2 Picea sitchensis | reverse complement strand
TGAATGCTATCTTGAATGGACTTGCTGAAGTTGAGTTTGTAAAGGTGATGCATCTTGAAACTGCCAAAACAATGTGGGATAAACTTATTAGCAGTTATGAAGGAAATGAGAAAGTAAAAGATGCCAAACTTCAAGCATATAGATTGAAATTTGAACAACTAAAGATGAATGAAGATGAAATAGTTAGCAAGTATTTTTTAAGAGTTGAAGAGCTTGTGAATGCCATGAGGGGTCTTGGTGAGAAGATTGAAGAATCATTTTTAGTTCAAAATATTTAAAGATCTTTGCTTGATAAATTTAATCCAAATGTATCTGCAATAGAAGAAATAAATGATCTTAAAACTCTGTCCATTGATCAACTCCTAGGAACTCTATTTGCATATGAAATGAGAATTAGCAAAGATAAATCCATTACTAGAGAAGCATCTTTTAAAGCAGACAAGAATACTGATTCAGAACTAGATGATATTGAGGCAAAATTTGTGAGAAGGTTAAAGAAAGGATCATGCAAATACCAAGGCAAGCTTCCCTTAAAATGTTTTAACTGTGGTAAAATAGGTCATTTTTCATCTAAGTTTCCTCACAAGAAAAAGGACCAAAAGGACTAGAACTCTGATGATGAAAAGAAATACAAATTTAAGAAATATAGTAAAAAGAAAAGTTTGTGTGCAAACAATGATGACTCCTCAGAAGACATAGATAGTGATTCATCCTGTGAATACAAAGTGAATGATTTTATGGTTATGGATATGGGAGATATTGATGATAAAAAAATAGGAGGTGAAATGGATGATGAAGAAGCTGTGGTGGATATGGAAGGTGAATTAATCAATGCTTTGGAAGAAATTGTCAGACTCAGATTTAAGAAGAGAAAACAAAAACAATTGTTGATGCAGTTTGAAATGATTGGTAAAAAACCTGATGAAGACTTTGCCTTACTAAAAGTGTATTTAGAAGAGGCAAAGAAAATAGAGGACATTCTAAAACAACAGTTATCACAGAAGAAAGAGAGATGTGAAGCCTTGGAAGAAGAGATAGTAAAAACCAGAAAAGAGATGGAGAAGTTTAAGGCATTATATCACCAAAATCTGTCAAGTATTAAAGCATCAGAAGGATTAACCTCCATTCTAAATCAACAAAGGAATCCAAAGTTGAAAGCTGGCTTGGGTTATCAAGAAGGATCAAGTAGTGATCATCCAAGTAATACATAATCCATCAAGTTTGTCAAATCTACAATCATTGACAACAACCACTCTGCAGAAATAAATAAAGAAAATCATCCACCAAGAAGGAATGAAAGAAAAAGTACCAGAACCAAATCTGTAGATCAAAGAAATTATCAGCATGAAAGAAATCGACCCACTCAAAGAAGACAACCTTTTTCCAGGTACAAAGGATTTTTCTATGGATATTGTTTCTTCTGTTCTAACTTTGGTCACAAAGATATAACTTGTTCTTTAAGATTTAGATATGAGCAATCAAGATACTCAAGGAATAATTATCTGCCACAACAAAGATTGAGACAACCAAGCAACAAACAACCACAAACTATAAATCATGTGATGGCTGAGAAAATGATGCAGGTGAAACATAACAACAATTATGAGCATAACAATCGTTATGATTTGTTGTTTAGTGAACCAAAATGTTACATCTGCCATAACTATGGACATAAAGCTGCAGATTTGTCGCTTAAGGAATTATAAGCCATATTTGAATCCCACTGCTGAAAAATTCAAGGTTTGGAAGAAGAAAGAAGATGACAAGTGTAGACTAGTGTTATCAGCCCAAAGACAAAAGAATCCCTGGTATATTGACAATGGATGTTCCAAACATATGACTGGAGACAAAAGTAAGTTTCTAACTCTAAGTGAAAGAAAATCAGGGAATGTAACTTTTGGAAATGATGCACCAGGAAAAATAAAAGGTAAAGGAATAGAAAGTCTGAGTAATGGCAAAGGAAAAGCTCAAGATGTGTTGTTTGTAGATGTTCTGAAACATAATCAACTAAGTGTTAGTTAAGTTTGTGACAGAGGATGTGAAGTTGTTTTTACTTCTAAAGATTGTAAAATAAAGTCTGTGAATTTAGGACAGTTGGTTGCAAAAGGGATAAGAAGAGAAAACAATGTTTATGTGTCAAAAGAAGAAAAAGAAGAATGCCCCTTAAGCAAGTATGATGAAAGTTGGCTATGGCATATGAGACTTGGACACCTAATTTTGATCATATAATCAAGCTTAGAAACAATGGGGCAGTAAAATATCTTCCAAAGATATCAAAGCCATATGAATTTGTTTGTAAACCTTGCCAGATAAGAGCTTACTCGGACACAGTTCAAATATAAAAACTTTCCTTCAACAAAAAAACCTCTCTAGTTAGTACATATGGATTTATGTGGACCATCAAGAGAAGAAGGTATAGGAAAAGAAAACTGTTTTATGTTGATTATTGATGATTATTCTAGACTAACATGGGTTGCCTTTTTGAAGGAAAAATCTGAAGCATTTGAAAAATTCGAAGTGTTTAAGGCTCTGACTTAGAATCAAACAGGAAAACGATTGAAGGTAGTAAGGTCTGATAGAGGAGGAGATTTTATTTCATGGAACTTCAAAGAATTCTGTGATAAACATGGAATCAAATGAGAATAAACTATTCCAAGGACTCCATAACAAAATGGAGTAGTTGAGAGGCAGAATAGATCAGTTCATCAGATGGCAAGATCAATAATGAATGAAAGGAATTGCCCAGACATATTGGGTGGAAGAAATCCATACAACTGTTCATATCCTTAACAAAGCTCATTTTAGGCCACACAGTTGTTATTGGATAAATCCGTAAGTGCCGACACAAACCGATCTCCCTAGATCCACCTGGATCTAGAACAAAGCAAGACAGAATATGACTCTTTCCCTAGATTTTAACTATTGAATTAAATAGGAGGAAAGAACAAAGAACATACCTTATGATTGCTTCCTTTGGTATTTGTTTCTCCCACTTCACTCCAGTTCTCTTGTGCATCCAAGACCAAGACAACACAAACCAACCAAAGTGAAGATAGCATAATCTATTCAATAGTCAATCTATGTATATGATCAAGGAATTATACAATAAAGTGGAAATAGATTTATGGGAAAGAATCATATTACTGTATCATATTAAAAGTGAAAGAGAGATTACAACCATGGCCTTGATGTCGTAAGGTCCCTTCCAACTGTCCTTCGTTCCCCACACACTTCTTTCTCCAAGGATTCTGAGACCATAGATCTTATAGCTACTCACAATCTATATTGACAAAGCAAATCTCAAAGCCACTCTAACCAAGCTAATAATTCCAAGCCAACCAAGGCTAACAAGCTCAAGAACCACCAAAGCTAACCCAAGCTAACTTTCTCCATGAGAACTCATCTCCTTTTATAAGTTGAAGAGGATAAGGTGAGGAGGTTAGGATGATCCCACTAAATCATGAGAGCGATTAAGATCCAAACCATTCGGATGCCGCCTCACCATAGAAGTTTCTCCTTCTAGAAGATTCGAGAAAACACTCATTTTTCCCACGTGCAAGCATTCTCGCACCCTAGATATAGAGCAACTTGCAAACATCTCACACCCTGGCTATAGTGCAACCTGCGAGAATGGGTCATTCTAGTACCCTGCCTATATAGCAACCTGCGAACTTCCTTTTTTATAAGGTTTTTACATAGGAAAATGCAACTTCTTTTCTCAGGAAAAGTTCTTCTCCCTTCTTTCTTTAGGAACTCAGGCCATTGACCCCTCTGAAGGCAACATATAGGTTTACATCATTAACGATCATAGGGATGATGAAAATAATGTGTAACAACAGTGACAAGACTTCTTATGAACTATGGTTTGGAAGACCTAGTTCAATCAAGTATTTTAAAGTCTTTGGGAGTAAATGTTACATCAAGAATAATGATGAAAATATTGACAAATATGATGACAGGGATGATGAAGGTATCTTCTTAGGTTATTCTACAAACAATAAATGATACAACTGTTATAATAAGAGGTTGCATAAATTGGTTGATTGTATCGACATAAAAGTTGATGAAGAAATCCCAGTATGTATTGTAAGCAGTATTGAACCAAGCATAAAAGATATAGTTGAAGTTGAAGATGCACAGGTCCAAGGATCAAAAAGAGAAGACTCTGAATCATATGAAGACACAAATACTCAGGTTGACACAAATCAACAGAAAGAAACAAAACCACCTCTCAGAATTGTTAGAAAGAATCATCCTGAAAATCAGATAATTGGAGATATAAATAAAGGAGTTCAAACAAGAAGGAAATTGATTAAAGACTCAAAACAATCTCAGGTTGCTTTTCTATCTATGATTGAACCTAAATTTTTTTATGAAGCCAGCAAGCACGATGATTGGATTAGAGCTATGAATGAAGAGCTTGATCAGATTGAGAAGAACAATACTTGGGAGCTTGTTCCTAGACCTGAAGATAAGAATGTAATAGGCTCTAAATAGGTATTCAAGAATAAAATGAATGAAAAAGAACAAGTTGTTAGGAATAAATCCAGATTGGTCCATAAAGGGTATGAACAAGTTGGAGGACAGGATTTTGATGAAACCTTTGCACCAGTGGCAAGATTGGAATCCATTAGAATGTTTCTTGCATATTCATGTCATAAGAACTTTAAAGTGTATAAGATGGATGTTAAGTCAACATTTCTTAATGGAGATCTCGAGGAAGAAGTATATATGGAGCAACCTGAAGGATTCTCATTGACAGATAATCCCAACTATGTCTGCAAGTTGAAGAAGGATTTATATGGACAAAAACAAGCACCACGAGCTTGGTATTATAGTCTGGACAAATTTTTACAAGACAAAGGTTTCAAGAAAGGTATTGTTGGCAACAATCTCTACATTAATTATGAAGGTGATGATTTACTAGTTGTTTTGGTTTATGTAGATGCCATTATTTTTGGTTGTACTAATGATTCCTTTGTCCAGTGGTTTGCTAACTCTATGAAAACAGAGTTTGAGATGTCCATGATAGGAGAGTTGTCATACTTTCTTGGTTTACAAGTAAATTAGAGTTTTGTAGGAATTTGTATCACTCAAGAAAAATATTTGAAAGAGATGTTGAAGAAGTTCTAGATGGAAGATTCTTCCCCTGTTAGTACACCTATGGTGGTTGGTTGCAAGCTCAGTAAAGATGATATTTCACCTGATGTTGATCAAAGGACATATGGATCAATGATAGGAAGTCTTCTGTACATCACAACATCCCGTCCTGATATAATGCAAGATGTTGGAATGGTAGGTCATTATCAGTCTACTCCTAAACAAAGTCATTTAGTCGCTGTAACAAGGATATTCAAATACTTGAAGGGCACAATGACTTATGGTCTATGGTGTCCTAGAAATCATAATTTTTAGTTAACTGCTTATTCAGATGTTGATTGGGCAAATTGTGTGGATGAGAGAAAGAGCACCAGTGGAGGTGCATTCTTCCTAGGTGACTCGTTAGTAGCATGGATCAGTAAGAAGTAGGGATATATTTCCTTATCAACTACAAAGGCAGAGTACATTGCTGCTGCTACTTGCTGCACTCAGATTTTATGGATGATACAAACTCTTGCAGATTTGAAGGTAACTTATACTAATCCTATCCCACTTCACTGTGATAACACCATTGCCATTAGTGTCTCCAAGAATCCTGTACTTCATTCAAATACCAAGCATATACCAATAAAATACCATTTTCTCAGAGGACAAGTTACAAACAGAGTTGTTCAACTGAATTATATTCCTTCCATAGAATAGATAAATGACATCTTTACTAAACCATTAGCAGCGACACCTTTTGGATCTCTTCGTTAGAAGTTGGGGGTTATGTCTTCTTTCGTGTAATCTGTTCACCTTGTCAGGGGGAGTATGTTCTTGTCTCATATCTGATACCTTCGAGATGTACTGCAACAACTCAGGGGGAGCGTGTTTCTTCTTTGACATTGATGTCAAAGGGGGAGAAAGTGTGGTAATGGTAAGTATGCTACAGTGGTATGGTCGGATGTCTAGGCAGAGTAGTGTAGTTCTTCAGGTTCTTCAAGGTTGCCATTAATTCCAAAGGGGGATATTTTTGGCATATTTATATACATAAGGTAGAGTATGCTTGTTTTTCATTGATGGCAAGATCAACATGATGAGAGTATACTTGTTTGCAAATGATAGCATGGCAAGAACATAAGTGTAAGCTCAGGAGGAGGAGCAACAATGATAGTTGGTATCAGAGCCACGACACTTCTTTTTTCCCCAGGTATGATAACAACCTCTGTCGATCTGTTATAAGCTATTCGCGTTTTGTCTGTTATAAGTAAAGTCCATCATCTGCTTTCCTGCAAAGTTTTCTAGTCTTTACCTGGGGAAAAGGCCAGCAGCCTGTTTGAACACTTGCTCAGCCAAGCTAGTAAAACTCAAAGCCCTCCCTTTCTGTGTAAATATAGAAATACGAAGCATGGATTCTTCTTTTGTCAGAACTGTAAATAATACTGTAGAAATGGCTGTCTCTACTTCTAAACCAATTTGTGCCATGATCCATTACATGCCTTCCATTGAAGATCTATATCCTCGCTTAAAAGAAATTTACAGAGGAACCAGGACCCCTAATTCTCCTAAATATGGCCTAGGGTATATTGAACAATGTTATGTTGCCATACCAGAATGTAGGTTCAAAACCCTCTGCCAAAAACAATGGAAAGACCTGCTGTAGAAGAAATTTTAAAATATTTAACAGTCATTACGGGGTGTCCAAAAGGATCTTTCACAGAAGAATGGATCAAAAGGATGAAAAACTGGGATTTGTTTACAAATCCTGAATTTGAAGAATTTAATCTATCTACTCCTGAGACAGAAAAACAAAAGTTAGCCAAATTATGGAAGGAGTATATGATGCAAAAAGACTGTTGGATTTCTTTCTTCGAATGGAGAAAGATACACAAAGCCCCAATAGTTCTAGTAACAGGGGAAATCTTTGTTTCTCCTGGTCATAAGTGGAAGAGTATAGATGGATCTATCATAGAGTCTAAAACAACATTTCCCCCTTTTCAAGGGATTATTTTAGAAGATAGTTCCAAACAAGCCAAAGCTATTCCTCTACTCACTGATGAAGCAAATCAGCTATCAGGAATAGATAAGAGAGTCCAGTCAGTTTCTGAACAGTTGAACTGGACAAACACTACTCTAAGAGGCATGGCCACTCAAGTTTATATGACCAAAGACTGTGTCAAACAAGAACAAATCATGGATTTACAAGTCTCCACGAACACAGTTGTGCATTCTATAAATCAAATCCATGAAAAATTGGTTGATGTCAAAGATAAGGTTGAAACAACCCTACATGAAGTCTCCTCTAATTACAGAGAAAAGCATGAAGACCTGATGACGGGACTCGAGACTGCTTTGACAGAAATAGGAAAGTCCCTCACAGACATCAAGAAGAAGTCCCACAAAGAAGACAAGCCTATTCCATCCTCTTTTCTACTTCCTAGTTCTCACATTTCTATTTTGTCACCTGTATATAACCCATCTGAAAAAGCCATCAAAAAGAAATTCCCTTTCTTTTTCCCTCCTGAAGAACATCCAGAAAGCTCCAAGAAAAATGAGGAAGAAAATATCTCCATGGTAACCATCAGAAGGCCTGCCTATGAAAATATTCCTGCCCACTCCAATAGACCAACTGCACCAGACCTAGTAGGTAAAGGGAAACTACCTGAATCCCAGACCTTTGCAGATGATTGGTATCAGGAATGGAATATAGACAATCTCTCTATACCAATCATCTGCAAAGGTATGGGATTCAGGTAGTTTCCCTTTACCTACTAGGTCTGGTGCAGCTGGTCTATTGGAGTGGGCAGGAATATTTTCATAGGCAGGCTTTCTGATGGTTACCATGGAGATATTTTCTTCCTCATTTTTCTTGGAGCTTTCTGGATGTTCTTCAGGAGGGAAAAAGAAAGGGAATTTCTTTTTGATGGCTTTTTCAGATGGGTTATATACAGTTGACAAAATAGAAATGTGAGAACTAGGAAGTAGAAAAGAGGATGGAATAGTCTTGTCTTCTTTGTGGGACTTCTTCTTGATGTCTATGAGGGACTTTCCTATTTCTGTCAGAGCAGTCCTGAGTCCCGTCATCAGGTCTTCATGCTGTTCTCTGTGTGTGAGTCTAAGAGTCAGTCTGTATTCTAGCTTCCCTTCTGTCTGAAGCTTGAGTCTTTCTTAGTCTAGGTTGCTTTGATAAGCCTGCGTGATTCTGGCTTGGCCAGCACGAACCTAAAGTGGCAGAAGCATTTAGTGTCAATCTGTCTTGAGTCTTGAGTAAAGAGCATCCTGCTCTATTTTGTATCTGTTATCAGTGCATCCTGCACAACTCTGTAATACCCGAGAGCTTTGTTTCTCTCTGATTTCAATATAAAGCTTCCGCACATTCTGAGTTTTGCCTATTTGTCAATGAATTCTGCACAAATGATCTCAGTAATTTCATGTTGATATTTGGTTAGTACCATAAGTTTCTCTCCCCTGTCATTAAGGTTGTCTAGATGGTGGATTGTTGGCCGTAGTGACTGGTGGTAGTAAGTCCTGCAAGGCAGGAGGCCGCTAGGGCAGTGGTAGCCAGAAAGGCAAGTCCGAAGATCCAGAGATCAACTTCAAATAAGACTGGTTTGTGAAGGAAACGCTCAATGGACTTCGAGTGGGAGATTTCATGATGGGTTTCTGAATTCAATGCGCGCAGAAGGCAGAAAACAAACACAGCAAGCTTCATTCTCTTCCAGAGGAGGCCCCTGCTTACAAATGGTATCAGAGCCACGACACTTATTTTTTCCCCGGGTATGATAACAGCCTCTGTCGATCTGTTATAAGCTAAACAGAAGGAGCATGCAGAAGAGGAGAACAAATCTCAGATGTTGGATCTGAGCGCCGAGGACCAACAGTCATCGAATCCTGTATAACTAAGAAGAGGATAAGGCTGAGTATTATCCTCTAAACTCGTGATACACAAAGTCATGAAACAAAACTAGCCATTGAATCTAGAGGACACATGGAAAGTGATTGGCATTTCACTGACTTGTACATTGGAGGAGTCAAAGGAATATGACACAGGCACTCACGACATGCGAAGTCGTGAAATGATCTGGACCGTTGTATCACCAAAGTTTTGGACCGTTGATCTAACATGCGAAGCACTTGAATGTTTGGCCTGTGGTCATAGCCAAGGTCATATCGTCGAAGGATGAAGGGAGGAGCTAGCACACTACTAAGCTCCATTTCGTAGTTTCACAAGTTGGGAGTTATGAGGAAACTCACAGAAGGAAACAACGAAACGCGAAATCACGACATGATCATAGTCGTCCATCAAAGGGAGAGATCTGAACCATTGATTTGATATGGAGTATTTTGGATATCGCAACTTGGGAGAGTCAAAACACCTCATACCAAGATCCCCAAAGATGTGAGTCGCAAAGCGCCTTCTGGATAATTGCTTAGTCACAACTGGTGGTCATATGAGAGGAAGGAGCTAGCCGAGCTAAACTCCATTTCGGAGATCACAACATGGGAGAGTCAAGATGTCTCATCACAAGATTTTTGAAACGCGAAATCATGAAATCACTTTCTATTTAGTGTTCGGTCACAACTAGTGGGCATATAGGATAAACACGAGTCCTTGCGGGTGTAATCCAATGGTGTTGTTTAATTGGGAATTTGATCAAAGGGCTATTGTTTCACCTCACGGTTAATTGTTCAGTTACAATTAAGTTAACAGAACTACATCGTAGTTCTTGGACATTTGGCGATTCCGTTGCTGAGGTGTTTTCCTTGGATATTCGAGGTGTAACTAAATCATTGGAAGAGCATAAAAGAGCTATGCAATGACTGTGTGTGGTTGGTTGTTCTCACTGGAAAAATGAGTTGAACTGGGAGAAAGGAAAATCACAGTATGCACAGTGTGAGATCAAACTCAGAGATCAGAAGTAGAAGCTGAACAAAACATAAAAGGTGAAGAGAGAAAAATGAACACATACCAAAGAGCTTGAGAGGAATAGAGAAAGAACAAATAGAAAGAGACAACAAGTCAAGCCAAGTATGAACATAGCAGGAGAATAGTGAAGCATAGAAGAATTGCAGAACATAGAAGAAGTGGTAATAATTGATATGCCTATATTGTTGGTTATTCAATCATTTATTTATAATCAGAGAGGTAGGGTGGTGCTAGGGAGGACTGTAGTCCTCTGTTATTCAAGTTGGTGCTTGAATACTGGAAGTTGAAGGTTTCATCTAGTTGTGGCTAGAAAACATGGTGGCAGGGTGGTTCTTAAGAAAACACAAAGTTTTCTGTATGCAAGTTGGTGCTTGTATAAGTGAAAGTAGGTTATTCCATCCAGTTGGTGTTGGAACACTCAGGGAGTTGGTGCTTCCTTCTAGTGGGTGCTAGAGAAATCATAGGGTTGGTGCTCTCAGCAAGTTGAAGCTTGTAAAATAGAGGTAGTAGCCTCACATTGAGTTGGTGCTCAAAGATAGATGATGTACAAAACTTAAAAGACTGCCTATCATTCGAAGAAGAAGAGGCTTTATCCATTTATGGGTTTCCTTATGAAAATCTGTCTCTGTGTATATCTTATGTGTGACTGAAGTTCATTATTTATGTTGTTCATATCTTGTATAATATTGATGGTCACTTGGAAGAGATAAAAATTTGTTTGAATAGTTATAAATTGTTTAAGCACAGTAACAACTGATTCACCCCCCCTCTCAGTTTTCTTAGCAATTTCAATAGGAACTAGTATGATTACGACACTCGTTCCTCCTTTGTAACATAGCATTCTTTTATTCGTTTTCATGCTTTCAAAATATTGAAAAAAAACAAAAAAAATCAAATATACCCCCAAAAGAGGATGGGAAAAGTATTTTCTTTTTATGGAAGCACAATGAGTCACCCTTGGACAAAGCACATCCTTTCATTTGTTCATCAAGATTTGGGATTTAATATGACCTTAGGAAGTTGTTCTCATAACATAGAGCTATGTCCTCCTCCGTTTGGTTATCCTTCCAAACACATGGAGAGTTTGCGTTGCCTCCTGCATGATGAACTTATGTCAATGTCATGCTGCCTGAGTCATGCTATTTTCCAAGAGAAGTTTTACCCAACTTGAGTCAACCTTTCTGCAGTTTGTCTCTTGACCTCATGCCCGGCCAAACCCAAAGTCCAATCAAGTCCTTGTTCAAAATCATTGAAGTTCTTTACTTGATCACCGAGATCCTCTTGTCTGTTTCCCGACGAGCTGTCGAAGACCTTTGGGTGGTGAAGTCGTACACTCACATTACACTTCTACCCAAGTTTTGAAGATCTTGCAGTTGTTTCTCAAGCTCTGAAGACCTCATCTCCAGCCATCAAGCATCGATGGCTTCTTGAAGATGGATACTATAGATGTATATCTTTGATTTTGAGATGTAGATTCGTTGTGTATTGCTCGTGGCTACACTTTATATAGTTATATGACATGGATCTGCAGTGTATTTGATTGGCAGCCATGATTTATTTCATTTTTAGCATGGGTATGCCCACTTCGGTGAGACAATTTTTATTTTGCAGATAGCACCTACCGAACTCTGGTCCCAGGCTCACTCGCTTCGTACGTTGGTGAATATTTATAGTGTATTTTGGCCATCATATGATCTTCTAACCTCACACATTAGGGGGCATATTTTATAACCCTAAATTGGACCATACATGCATACTTGGCATTAGGCTATCTTACTTACTATTTTTGCCAAGCCACAACTGAACAACTCTTCTTAAAAACACTATTTTTGAAGATGTACGCACCCTGCACCACTACTTCCCACCTGTGTATGCTAGCTACACCACTACTACCCACGTACATATGCTAGCTGTGCCACTACTACCCGCGTATGTACACTAGTTGCACCATTACAGCCCGCATATGCCCACAAAAGTTGCAAAAAATAAAAAGTTGCAAGGAATTCATCGAGATTACGGGGTATTGGGTAGTTTTCCAACTAATCCACCGCCTATAGCCCATAACCCAACATAATAACCATCCTTTTGTCATATAAAAGGAGGTTTTGGGGTCTCATTCTGAGGAGAAACATAGAAACAATGAAACTCTACCCATTTCACTTTCCCCCCTTGCCCAAAGAATTTGCAACCACATTGTGAGTTTTGAGCAAGAATTCCCTATTCTTGCCTTTTTCCTCTGTTATAAGCCCAATCCATTCTCTAGAGAGATATGAAGAGGAGAAAGATACATGGAATCAGTTGGAGCATGGTGAATAAGAGCCCAGACTAGGTTCGAGGAGCAATCGTCGATCTAATTTTGTAAGTGACTTTGTGAGATTAATATAAAGAAGTACTTTTTCTGTCCTGCCATATGATGTGTTCAATATTTATGTTTGATTTGCATTTTATTATGACATCTAACCCACTAATTCATATATGAGATGCATGTTCTTAGTTTCTTGTTTGTCATTTTATGAATGCAGGTCAGCCTTGCGAGAAGATTTGCAGTTGAGGAACAACCGAACGCGGAAGGATCGACACCGGACGCAGAGTTTAAGGTAGAGTTACCAGATCCTTTTACTTTGTATTTCATACTTGAATGTGGGGTATTGTTGGGGTAGTTGTTAAAAGTAGGAGACTTTAGACGGTTAGCTCTGCTTGCACGTTGAGCCCTAGTGTAGTCCATAGGGGGGTTTTCCCACTATAGCAATAGTCGTTGAAGGATTTGGGAAAAAATTTCTGTCATTTCATCCCTTTGTTGCATGAGGGCTTCCTCAAGCAATAGATGAATATAATATCTTGCTCGTCTCTCTTTTCTTCTGCCATGGGAGGTCTCTTGGGATGGTGAAAGTAGTTGTCCTCAAGAGAAACTAGCTCAAGGCCCAACTCTCTATACCATGACCTCATCGAGGACATGCACTAAGAAACACCAAGGGGAAGCTTACTCTAATACCATTGTTACATATTATTTTGAGAATGAAATTAAGGAGGATATATAATAAGGAAATACACATAGATATTGCAAGAACACAAAGATACAATAATACACAATTTCTATTAATGAAAGAAATGTATAGAAACTATAAAAATATAGAGTGAATGAACTCGCCAGAATGGTGACAACTTATCTCTGAGAAGATATGTGACAACTATGCTCATTCACAAGAACATGTTTACAATGAGGCTTGAAAGTCATTTTTAACATAAAACATTAATGAGAAAACCCTAAACATCCAAAACCCTAACCCCGGAAGATGAAACACCAAAAGGTTTGTGGGCCTAGGTGGGTATAATTGATACGTCAACTTCTTGAGGGTGTAAATTTTGCATACAATCTCTATTTGAGGCATTTGATACCTCATCGGAAAGGTCTAGCCAAGGAGTACAACTTATGTTGAGGGTTAATCCATGACGTTTAAAATTTTGTCTCCCCAAAAGTCCAAAAAAATGTCGTTTAGGGCCTCAAAATAGAAACAAAAGTTTGGGACCTGAAAAAATGTAAAACAACTACCAAAATGGAAAAGTGTTCTTTGATCTAGTGGAATAGGTGGGTGGCCACCGATATCCACCTAGATCAATAGGATATCCTATCAAATTGTTTCTTGAGGAATCCCTCGTGTGACAAAGGAACGAGATGATGGATGATTTCACCCAGATCCTTCGATGACTGCCAACAACAATGGAGGCATCATTCAACCAGTAGTCACTTCAAAGGTACGACACCCTTTAAGGTACAAGTTAGCTTTGATATTCCTTTATTTCAAGGTCAAATAGATGTTGACACTTTGGAAAATACACAAAGATACAATAATACACAATTTCTATTAATGAAAGAAATGTGTAGAAACTGTAAAAATATAGAGTGAGTGAACTTGCCAGAATGGTGAAAACTTATCTCTGAGAAGATATGTGACAACTATGCTCATTCACAAGAACATGTTTACAATGAGGCTTGAAAGGCCTTTTTAACATAAAGCATTAATGAGAAAACCCTAAACATCCAAAACCCTAACCTCGAAAGATGAAACGCCAAAAGGTTTGTGGGCCCAGGTGGGTATAGTTGATACATCAACTTCCTGAGGGTGTAAATTTTTCATACAATCTCTATTTGAGGCATTTGATACCTCATCGGAAAGGTCTAGCCAAGGAGTACAACTTATGTTGAGGTTTAATCCATGAAGTTCAACATTTTGGCTTCCCAAAAGTCCAAAAAAACGTCGTTTAGGGCCTCAAAACAGAAACAAAAGTTTGGGACTTGAAAAAATGTAAAAAAACTATCAAAATGGAAAAGTCTTCTTTGATCTAGTGGAATAGGTGGGTGGCCACCGATATCCACCTAGATCAATAGGATATCCTATCAAATTGTTTCTTGAGGAAGCCCTCGTGCGACAGAGGAACGAGATGATGGATGATATGACCCAGATCCTTCGACAACTGCCAACAACAATGGGGGCATCATTCAACCAGTAGTCACTTCAGAGGTCCGACACCCTTTAAGGTACAAGTTAACTTTGATATTCCTTTATTTCAAGGCCAAATAGATGTTGAAACTTTGGAAAAATGGTTAAGCATTCTAGAGGGTTATTTCTTTTTCCAAAAATTTTCCAACAGTGAAAAAATCACCTTCGCACTCCTTAAGGCCCTTCCCCAAGTCAGAGATTGGTGGGAGACTTACTGTGGGAAACATGCTAATGATGAGTCTGCAATTTTTGGGTCAGGACCCACTTGGGAAAATCTTTTTGATTCCCTCAAGGAGAAATGCCACCCTATAATTAGAAATTATGATGACCAGTAAACGTGATGGGAAAATCTGCATAAGGAGAGAGACTAGATGGTGTCAGAGTACACCAACATATTCCATACCTTGTGCATAAAACTATGTATTAAAGAATTCAAGTGAAAATTGGTTATGAAGTACTGCAATGGCCTACATAGATACATCCAAACAAATATGAAGTTACAGGACATTTCCTCAATAGGAGACGTTTACAAATATGTTGTCAAGATCGAGTAAAAGTTCAAGTAAAAGAATAAGCAAGATTTCACCTCTACAAACCCATCATAACAGAATCCTGATAAAGGTGGCCCTAACTCCTAGGGAAAAGGATAGAGCAAGGATGGTCAGGCCAGGACAACCAATCCAAGCCACCAACAAATAAGGGTAATGGGAATTCAAAGAAGGACATTGGAAAGTGGTGCAAGTTTCACAAAATCCCTTGGCACAATATTGATGAATGTCGCTCCATCAATCATTATTGGTTGAGGAGAAAGCCTTGGGGTAAGATGCTGACTCAAACTTTGATTTATAAATGGAAAATGGAAAATGGATCATTGATGAAAAATCCAGTGTCACCATCTCTACCACAAAAGTCTAGCTAGAGGAACCATAGGATCTTGAAGAAGGGTAGCACCTCTTCCACTCAAAGAGGTGGGTGAAGGGGACCCCATTACATTTCATTGTTGATAGAAGTAGACAAAAGAACCTAATATTAGTAGAGTATTTCAAGAGGTTGAACCTAACAACAATGTCGTATCCTCAGTCATACACCATTTTTTGGCTCAGCTAGGGACGCGACATCCGCATCATCTAACAACGTCACCTTCACTATGGCATCAAACCCTTTCAAAGATGAGGTATTGTGTGATGTTTCCCCTCTTAAATTTTGTGATGTTTTTTTAGGACAACCATATATGTGGAAGCATAATGTTTTTTATGAATATAGGCCCCGTAGTGTCATTATTATTTTAGGAGGTCAACTCTACAAGGAATCAGAGGCAGTGCCAACTACTATGGTTTGTTTGATATCCATGAAGCAATGCATGAATGTTGTCTCTTATATCGAGAGATTTTTCCTCTTTATGGTCCAATTAGAAGGTGAATGAAAGGTCACAACAAATTCCAAAATCTTTGCATGAGGTCTCCCTACATAGCAACAACAAGTGGACAAGACAGTAGAAGAGAACAGACATATTTTCCTCGCCTACTGGCATGCCTTTGCACTGTCAGGTAAAGAAATAAATTGATTTGACACATTGTGATCCTCTGCCTAACATTCATGTATACAAGCATTCTATTATGGAGAATGAATAAATCAAATGCCTGATCCAAGAACTAATTCTAAAGGGCCACATCAGACCAAGCTCCTCACTTTGCAGGAGCCCAATTGTTTTGGTACAAAAGAAGAATGTGATAGGATACTTTGTATTGATTACAAATCCCTGAACAAGATCACAGTCAAGAATTGGTACCCAATTCCCCTTATTAATGATATTCTCAATCATCTCAATGGAGTCAAATTTTTTAGTAAGATTGATCTGAAGTCATGATACCATGAGGTGTCAATTGAGCAAACCAATGTATGGAAGACAACCTTTAAGTCTAAAGAAGGTCTCTACGAGTGGTTTGTCATGCCTTCTGACTTAACTAAAGCCCCAACCACAGTCATGTGGATGATGGATGATATATTGTGGCCATTCACAAACTCCTTTGTGGTTGTATATCTAGATGGCATCTTCATCTTTCGAAAAACCTAGGAGGAACATTTGGAGAACATTTAATAGGTCTTGGGTACCCTACAACAACACAAGTTATATGTCAATTTGGAGAAGTGTTCCTTCACAATGTAGGGAATCCAATATTTGGGATACATCGTGGATGAGTAGGGTCTGCATGTGAATCCAACCAAGATCCAAGTATTCCATGATTGGTCGGCCCCGAAGACACTGACCGATCTCCATATCTTTTGGGCCTCACCAACTTCTACCGTAGGTTTGTGTTGGGGTTCTCTCATATCGCTTGGGCCTTAATCCAGGTGACCAAGGATGGAGTGAAGGCCAAGTTTTTTGGACTGCTTACCAATAGAAAGCATTCGATGATTTGAAATTCCACCTTTACTCAACACCAGTCCTTATTCTTTCATACTTGCAACAACCGTTTGAGATTGAGAAATATGCTCCATATTATGCTACCGGTGTAGTCTTGACTCAACATGGGCATCAAATGGCCTATCACAGTGAAACACTATCTGATGTTGTTCGCAGATACCCCACCTACGACAAATAGATGTACTCCATAGTGCAAGAATGTCAACAGTGAAAGCATTACATTCTGGGGAAGGAAACGATCATCAACACTGATCACATGCCTCTACAATTCATGCAGACACAAGGAAAGTTAAAAAATTACCACCATCATAAGTGGTCCATGTACCTACAATAATTCCACTTAAACATCAAGAAAAAGAAGGGCAACACCAGCCATGTTGCAGACTACCTCAGTTGACCCTTAGTTGTGGCACCAACCACAGTTCTTAACTTTTTTGGGCATGAGACATCTGGGTGGACACAATTATTAAATAATGACTCTGAATTTTCCACTACATATCATACATTGAGCACATGAAAACCAATTCCAAACTTTCATCTCCAGGATGGAATACTATGCCATCTAAGCCATCTATGTTTTCCTTCAAGCGAGTGTGCAAAGATGATTTGGGGAGCTCATTATAGTTGGGTGGGAGGACACTTTGGTGTGGGAAAAATAGTGGTGGTACTACAAAATCATTTTTTTGGATATAGCTTCGACAATGTGTCTTCAAGTACATCAAATCCTGCATTACTTGCACCATTTCCAAACATGTCATCAATAAACAGGGGTTGTACACTCCTCTTCCTACTCTAGAGAGGCCTTGGGAATCCATCTCCATGTATTACATGTTTGATCTGCCTTCAACCAAGCACGAGAACGATGATTTTGTAGTCATTGATTGATTCTCTAAGATGGTATTTTTGGCACCGTGCAAGAAGAGCATCACAACCAAGGCCACCACCAAGATCTTCTTTGAATGTGTTTGGGTTCATTTTGGACTCCAACAGACCATTATTTTAGATCAAGAGAGTAGGTTCTTGAGTACATTTTGGTCTAGCCTATGGTCGATGATGGACACCAAGCTGACCAAATCGATTTCCTTCCACCCAGAGACTAATGGAAAAATAGAGGTAGTAAACAAGATGATTGTCCATATCCCAAGGATGTAAAATTCCAAACATCCATGCACATGGGATGAAAGCCTTCCTCACGTTCAACATATCTACAATATATGCCTCTGTAACTTTAGTTTCCACAACCCTTTTCAATTGTGCTTGGGGTTCTAGCCATTTCCCCCCATTGATGTAGCTCTTCCCATTGTAACTACATAGTAAGAGTCCTCTCATGCTTAGATCGAGGCTGATCGAGCAACCAAATTTGTTGAGCAAATCCAAAACGTCCGACAAGAAGTTCATGATATTTTATAGACAACCAACACCAAGTACAAACAATGCCACGATCAACATCTTGTTGTTGGCAATTTGGTTGTCATTGATGTCAACCTTGATAAATAGGTGAAGGATCATTGATTGATTGGTTTGAGAAGAATTGTCAATATTGGACATATTATTATGAAGGTGACTTAAATGTTAAGCATTGTCAATATTAGACATAATGTTATGAAGGTTGGGCATAATGTTATGAAGGTGACTTGAATGTCAAGAATTGTCAATATTGGACATAATATTACTAAAGTGACTTGAATATCAGTAGAAAGATAATATTTTCTAGTATATTGTATGAGATCGATACACTCATCCTCTATTGTATAAGATTGAGATTGTGTCATTAACATCCATGCACAAAAGAAGAAATTGTCCAGATAAAAAGGGTAAATGGATAATCCAATATGGTTCCATACAAATCACAAATAAATTAATAAGACATGGTTTATTAAAAGTGATTCAAAAAATCTAAATTGAAAAAGAGTCCAAAGATGAGAAATAATGTCAATGGTGGATGTTTGGTGAGGAAGCATTGCCACCATCGAGTCACAAGTTGATTCAATTCAAACAACAATAAGGTCAACGAGTATGTGGAAGACGATGGATTGCAAGACGAGTCATAGACAAGTCAACTGACTGCAAGGCTACAGATTGACGAAAGTTGGAGAATACAAGTCGATTGATTTCAAGACGAGTCGAAGACAAGTCGACCAACTGAAGGTCGAAGTCGAAGGAAAATTGAGTCAGGAAATACAAGTTGGCTAAAGCAAGTCAAGACGACCAAAGTCAAATTTCTCAAGTCGAGTCGGTCTAAGAAAGAAGTAACCTAAAGGTCAAAGTTAAAAAAAACCTAAATACAAGTTGGGTCAAGGCTGAAGCAAGATGGGTTGACTAGAATTGAAATACTCAAGTCGAAATTTCTCCTAGTTGAGTCGACCAAAAAGATGTTTGTCAATTGAATGAGGAAGAAAATACGAAAAAGGGTGAGACCAAGTCAAATCTTTAGTGAATAACAACTGAGAGGGAACCGATTTTAATATAACCATCAAGTAAAATGTTTACAAGTTGAGTTTAAATAATAACCAACAAAGGAGATATGTGGAGGCCGATTTAGACATTCACAAAAAGGTAATATGTACTGAAGTTGATCTTGTATCCAAGGACGAAAGGAAAATCTCGACAAGTTTCCTTCAAAGGACTGCCTGTAACGGCTGTTGGAGCCGCCTTTGTTTTTTAGCCTTTTATTTCTAAATTCTTGAAGTCAAAAGTTGGTTTTTATCTTTTCCTTTATTTTCTCCAAAATCTCAGCAGTCTCATCACGTAAGCAGTAATGGTTATCATACTCTCAAGGAAAGATTTATTTTTAATTGTTTAAACGAGTCTCCCCTTTTATACTTCATGATGTCGCTTGTCAGGAGTTAAAAATCACATAGTTTACAAGCCCCGATGAGCGAAACGATGAAATAGTTTTAAAGGTTTACCCAGGTCAGTGATGAGAGTAAAGTTTTTCTAAACCACAGTCAGGCATCGTCGAGATTTCGTGTCTTGGCGTTTTCTCACTACCAAAGACTCACCGTCGTAGCCCCAATGGCCGAAACCGCGAGACTCTTGTTTAGCAACCATGGTTAATGTTAAAAGTAAAAATTTTAGCTGTGGTTAAGCTCTATCGGGAATTCGCAACTCGGCATGTTTTCCCTTAAAATCTATACCTTCAAAGCCCCAATTCGCGAACTCACGATGTAAATAAAAACGTGATTAATTAAATACTTAATCTGGTGTTATCTCCTAATTTAAATAAATCACGTCATCTCGATCTCGTGATTTCGTGAATCAGCACACGCTCCTCCTTGAGGCTATACCTTCGAAGTCCCGAGTCGCGAAGTCACGATATGAATAAAAACATGATTAATTAAACACTTAATCCTGATTACGTTCTTGCTTAACTCAATCTAATCGTCGTAGTCTCGGGTTTTAGGGGCTCAAAGGGTTAGAATGAAAACTCCTGACAAGGCAAACGTCGAAAGATTGATTAAAGATTAAGAAAGCCTAATTAATTAAACCAAGCCCACGTAATCAGTGTTTTAACACGACCAATAATATGCACAGTATACAAGGTAATTTAAAATTTTCCTTGCACCAACTTATGTTACGAATCGCCGAAATTTATGACATTAATTGGGAATGAGGCGAGGCGACAGGTAAGGATGTGGTTTTTATTACTAAATCTACATTTAAGAATGATTTGACCATTCTGTTCCTAAGGACGACCAAGTTTTAAAAGGTCGAAGACATAAATCTTTTATTTGTTGTCACAAAATTCATTTCTATTCTATGCAGAGCAAACTTTTCTTGAGCGAACTAATTTCTGTATGTATACATATTTTTATCGCAGAAGAGATAAAGAAGAATCCCCCGTCATGGCCCTGCAAAAATCATTTAAAGCCAATGTTGAGGTTTCAAGACAAGGTTCAGACAACGTTTCTGATACTTCACCTCGAAGTGTCGACTCTGTCAGGACCTGGTCATATGTTTCTGAGGTTCTACAGTTCAAATTGGTAGATTGTTCAGACGATTCCAGTGACAATGAAAAGGATGACTTGGTCACCAAATATAAGATTGTCGTCTAGGATGAAATGCATAAAGTAGCGTCCAGGCCACGTCTACTCCCTTACTATGATATGGTCCGGTGGGTATTAGACCATGTGGATATACCAACTAGAACCATCGTCAACGAGCAGAGGGTCACTATTGGGACCTTTAGACCGGAACAATTATAGGCTATGTACAAGTTGCCAACCGTGTTAGACTTTGCATACAATGCCGAATTCCTGGAGAATTTTAAACAGAAGGAATGTGTGCAATACAACAAGAGTATGTCTTATTTAATCAAGGATTGGGTTTCGCACCCTGCGAAATTCAGGGCGGATAGTAATGGTGTATATTCAATATCTTCTTTGGAACCACAGTTCAAATATGTAGCTATGATGACCTGCAGATTATATGGGAGAGAGGACACCACACATTTTTCCCTTCAATTGGTGCCTCTAATACATACAGTCACTGAAAACTATTCTTTCGACTGGGCTAAACTACTGTCTAATAGTTTAACCAATCAGGTTACAGAATATTGAGCACAGAAGGCAAACGGGAAAATTGCTTCATTCTTTATGTCTGCGTATATCATGGATGCCGTGTGTTTTGTGATGCCTTTTCCCTTAATGAGCTGGAGATGGACTCCATCGGAGGCTGAGCCCATCCACGTCTACCATTCAAAGCTGTGGGAAAACAAAGCTTTAGATTTCATGTATGAAATTTTTAATTGGGTGATGGTATCCCTGCATGTCACTATCTTCGGCCGCCCACCACCCAGGATCTCAGACAGTATCGCCGTAAATCTAAGCAGTATCACCGACTGGTACGTGGAAGAAGAATTTTCATATCTCAGGGTTTTCGATGCTTCTGTTCCTCCGCATGCCTTACCATTATTCATACTGGATAGTCTGGCTTGTCATGAGATCGCCACATAAACCATAATCGGTGGCGTAAGCAAGGAACTTAAGGGATATTCTAAGAAGGTATGGCCATTGTTTCCTATTCATTTAAATTCCTATTCTTTGTTATATTTCGGGCATGCGAAAGCTGAGGCAACAGCCCTGGAAGATCCGAAATTGGTTCATGTCGAATTCAAGAAGCATGATCCACATAGGGTCGTAAGTAATCACTTAGCCAATTATGGAATTAGAAGATTCGAGCACGAGAATTCACCCCTGGATGACATTTTCTGAGGTACGAGATCTTATGCCAAGGTTTTGGCTCAGATACAGGCCCTGTTGCCTGAAGACAGGGCCAAAGTTTTAAAATTCCAAGAACATCGATGGAGTTTCCTTCCCCCAGTATTACGGGGTGAAAATCCAACGGTTGTAGAAGTGCAACAAACTAAAGTCGAAGGCTCTAAATAAGCATCACCCAGACAAGAAGAACACCAGGACGGGGAAGAGCAAACTAGGAGCCCAAAACCAGAAGAAAAAACTCCCAATCCACCGAAAAATCTGACTCTAGTTGTCACTCCAGGCCAATCATCTAAGCAAATCGGAAATCCCATCGCCTCCATCACTCCCCTACAGTCAACTAAAGGGAACATAGACACAGGGTGGATTTTCAATGAAGAATTGAGACCTATAAGTATGGAAGAGCTCCCTCCAAATGAGTTCTTTTTTTGATAAAAAGAGAAAAGCTATGGTAAAAAGAGAATTCTATCAAGAAGCAGGATCAACGACCAAGAAATTTAAGGTGTTGAACGATGGGAAAGATATGAAGAAAGAAGAGTTTGCGACAAAAATAGTCGGAACATTGGGGGTGTTTGCTATGACAAACCAATATTCAGTTGGGGTTTTGAAAAATCAGCTAAAGTGAAAAAATCCCCTCATCAAAACCTTAGAAGCTAAACTAGCCACAACAGAGGAAGCTGCCAAAGACCAGGCAAGCAAAGGAATAGAACAAGCAAGAATGGCCGATAAAAAGGAAATCGAGCTGCTCAAAGCTAAGCTTGAACAAGCAGAGTTGGTAGATCAGACCAGCCAAATACAGGTAGGCCAACAAAGAGACTTTATAGGGTAGCTACAGGTTATATTAGAATTCACCGAAAGCCAAGTTATAAATATCGGGATATTCCAGTCCCAGGCTATGGAGATTCGGAGCAAAGTTTCTGTAGCCCAGTGAAGTTTACTTGCCAAGTTAGAGACGATTCAGGACAATTTCTTACTTATTGATCAAGTATTGGAAAACTTATCTATCAGAGAGAGGGAAGCTGGAGCAGCTCGGCTCACATTTCAAGAGGCTGTAATAGCTACATCAAACAGGGAATCGAGAAATAGTTCCAGGTTTTCCATTTTGGAACAGACCCGAGGTAGTATTTTGTTGAAAGAATGGGAGTGCAGCATATCAGAAGGCAAACAACAAGCCAAGAAGGTAAGGAAATATTGTGAAGAGGCTTTCGGTTCTATAGATGGAAATCTATTAGGTATTGATAGCGCGAGAAATGCTGAGACACTAAGCCAAATGAATATAGCAAAACTCTTGCTTGATATAAATGAAAAAGAAGAAAGAGATTCGACTGAAGTCTCACAAATAACTCTGGAAGACATAGTTCAAATAGATAAATGGATTATTAAACCAAGTGTGTGATTATGCGCTATCGACACCCTAGACCGACAGATGGAAGAAAGGTTGCCACAATTAGTTAGAGACTGTTATATTTTTGAGGCCAATTGTCAAGCGGAACCTTCTAGGTTGATATCTCGACTAATGGAAAAATGTTTCACTTGTACCAAGCATGCGAGGGGGCAGGCTTCTGGTACCAAATAAAGACAGAGATAAAGAAATGAAATGATTGATCTCCTTCTTGTTGTAACTGAAAATCCTGGAACGATTGAGATTCCATCATATGTAAATCTGTATAAATATACAATAGAAGAAAAGAACAAAGGCTGAACCTTTTTGGGTTGATTGTAATAGAGGTTTTCTCCCCTAAGAATCAATATAAAGCAAATCCGAAGATTCTTGATTCCATCACGACTGTGTTATGAGTTTGTTTCCTTGTATTTCATATTTAATTTCATTTCATATATGTATCTGATGAATGTTTCGCTATAACTTAGTAAAACTTCTACTGCAGTGAATCAAATTTTAGTTTTCTATATTGTTTACCGTTTTTCCTCTGTACCAGCTATCAGCAGGTACAAGACCAGTGAACACTTTAGATTTCTATATATATTTTATGCTTCATCTTTTTCTTCTTCTGGTTACAAGTGAGATTCTCCCCCGATAGGAGCCTCATGAAATAGAAAGCTTAATGTTTTCCTACACCTCATACATATTTATCAAAATATAACTCAGTTATAGGAAAGAGCCTTTGGTTTGAATCCTATTTTCACTACCAGAGCTATACAATATCCTTTATACGACTGAAATCGAGACAACATCTAAAACTTTTTGAGGTATTTCTTATCGTTTTGTTCCTCCATGACTGTCCCCGTGACAAGACAACCCAATATCCAACCCAGACTATCATACCAAACACATATTGACTTGAACCTTTTTGATACCATTCTTAAAACAACCATTACTCGAGTAGAACTCGAACGCTCGTGGGCTGCTATTGAAAGGGACATAAACATCCAGGAACAATGACAACCTAGAAATCACCCCTAGCTTCCCTTGCCGAAGGTTGACACCTCTTCCTTCTTTACCCTTTACTCACTTTCGGATGCCTAGACACTGTACTTCTAAGCCTTAAGTACAGACTCTGGAACAACATCTTTTTGGCGTCGTTGCTGGGGACCAAAGTTATGAAATCTTTTTCTCTGGGAAAACGACATTTTTCATTGAAAGTTTCACCCTTTGATAGTGAACAAAGAGTGAACACCTTTTAAAGGCTTTCTAATCTTTCACTTTGCGACTCCAAGATTAATAAACTGGCATCCAGTCAAAGGAATACTAGGCAAAATTCGGATGGTAAATAGATCATGCCCGTTACTAATCCCGAGAAGATTTTAAAGGTGAGAGGCTCTCTTAAGCCAACCTCTGGAGTCTATCAGCTTAAATACCCACAACTGAAGACCAAGAGTTCTTCTGAACCTTCAACTTCACTCAGTCCTCTTTTCGACACTAAGGATCTAACATCAACCTACTCCGAAGTTAGAAGTGAAACCCATCCAATAACCTTCGTAGTACACAAAGGAAAAAGCCCTGTATAAAATTCATCTGCAGTTGATATATTGTTGACTCTTCAGTTAAATTTTGCGACCTCACCCAGTCTCGAAGAATATTTCACACACCCAGTTTCTACACCCATTGGTTCTCCTGATTACATCTCTTGCAAGTCCAAAGAGCTAAGCCCTCGCATCCCTTACCAATCATCCTCATATTTTTCGCCCCATGAAGAAAGTAAAGATTCTCTTTTAGTTTTTCATAACCCCCTTTACAACACACCGATCCATTTTCCACTAATACCTATGGCAGCCACCAGAGGGGGAGGTGGAGGGGTTGTCAGAGGAGGTGGTGGGGGTCCTCCTGGAGGAGGAGGTGGGGGTGCTCCTGGGGGAGGAGCTGGAGGTCAAGGGCCTGCCCCCCCCAGAGTGTTTGCTAAAGTGGCAGAAAGATACGCTCCTTTGGTATTGCCCGTTCCTCTGCATGACCTTCCCGAAAATTATATAAAAAAATTTCCAAAATTTACTGGGGAAGGAGATCTAACCGTGGCTAAACACATAAATTTCTTTGATCAATTCGTAGACATCCTAGGTCTCGAGCATGAAGATGTGTATTCGAGGTTTTTTGTCCAAAATTTTGAAGGTCAGGTCCGAACTTGGTTTTGGAGTCTACCTGTAGGATCTATTTTGTCCTATGATGCCTTAGAAGATGCTTTCCTTAGACAATGGGGTGAAAGAAAGGTCCACTTATACTATTTAACCAAGTTTGGGTCTTTAAGAAAAACAAATTCAGAAACAGTTATGGATTTTACTCAAATATTCAACAAACTATATAACAAGATCCCAGTCGAGGTTAAACAGTCCCAACCCGCAGCCAAAGTAACCTTCGCGGGGGCTTTCGAACCAAATTTTGCACTTCTTTTACGGGAAAGAAGGGAAGCTACTTTAAACCATATGCAAGATGACGCTGTAGAAATTGAGTCAAATATGATGGCTTCTGGTAAGTTAAAAGCTAAAGTAGAAGTAGGAAACCGAGAAGCTATATGCTTTAGAGAACAAGCAGGGCTATCAGGGTCTAATAGATACACATATGACAAAGTAGATGATATGGCCAGAATAATTAAGGAACTGTCTAATAAGATATCCAAGATGGAGCTAGAACAGGCCAAAGCTAATTCTTTCGCCAAAAAGGACTTCAGGAGGAATCTCAATCCCTCAAACCAGTAAAGACAGATAAAAAACGAAGATCAAAAAATATAAACTCCCCTAAAGAATGAAAATTTTATAGGAGGAAATGATCTCTAAGATTTTAGAGATTTGGATGATGATGTCATGAACTTGGGTGATGACTGTACACAACCTTATCTGACTAAAGAGGATTATGAAAAATCTCTAAATACTCAACAATCATCTATTAAAGGCGAAGACAAAGATTATTCTGACCTTTGTAGCTATCAACAAGTAACTGATACTATAATGGCTGAGGTCCAACCTAGGTATAACTTAAGACCTAAGAGCAAGCCCATTTCAACTACTCAGCCTAAGAAAATTCTCCCAAGAGGTAAAACTTATGAGCCTACCCCGGAAGAAACAATGTTACCCAATAGCAAAGTGAATGTGGTAAACACGTAAGACCTTGAAGTGAAGAAGGTTGAGACCCAAACAGAGGGAAGAAAAGCGGCTAATACAAATACACCTTTAACCAAGATCATGAGTAATAAGGTAGTCCAGACAAATAAGTTGGAAAAGAAGGATTCATAAGTCCCAACTAGAGAAACAGACAAGGTGAGCAGAGTTTTCAGTTTCGAAAACGAGATAAATAAAATTAAGATACCAATTCCTCTGGTAGAGTTAGCGAAAAACCCAGTTTATCGAAAGCAGATTACCAAAGTGATAGGCGCTTCAGAGCTAGAAAGCCAATCTAACGTTTTGAATCTGGAAGATGATAATCCCAACATCACTTTTGGTCCACATTTTGAAGGAGCCAGAGACACCATTGCTCCCTTTTATATCACCCTGAACGTGCATGATCAACTGCTACATAATTGCATGCTAGACTCCGGAGCCTCACATAACATGATGCCTAAAATTATTATGGACAGACTGGGCCTCCAGATCACCAGACCTTACAGAGATATTTACTCTTTTGATTTGAGAAGAGTTAAGTGCATGGGAATGATAAAGGATTTAGTAGTCACCCTAGCACATGTCCCGGTTAAGAGCGTCTTGATGGATGTGGTCATTCCTGATATTCCCCCCAAGTACGGCTTACTGTTGTCTAGGTCATGGGGAGCCAAGTTGGGGGGGTCTCTTCAACTAGATATGACATACACCATGATTCATGTATTTGGTGGGCAACTCACACGGTTATACAGAGAGACTTGGTTAGCTTATACAGTAAGCGATCCTGAAAATCCCAACAATTTCCCTATTTACATTACAGATCAAGATTTAGGAAATTGTGTCTTATCTTTCGATGACAGTTTAGATGGTTGCACAGAGGAAAACAATATAGAGCAAGAAGAGTCAGGTAACATGACCAGAGATATGTGTAGCATAGGTATCTGGAAAATGTTTTTTGACGGTGCCCTGTCATGCAAAGGAGCTGGTACAGTAGTGTTCTTTGTGGCACCTGAAGGAAAGTTCGTTGTCCCTTTTTCTTATAGACTACAATGGGATATAGATTATACTAACAACGTATGTGAATATGAAGCCTTGGTCTTAGGATTAGAGGCTGCCAATAAGCTAAACATAAAAAACCTAGAGGTATATGGAGACGCGGAGTTGATAGTCAAACAAATAAATCGACAATACCAGGCCAAGCACCCCAGATTAAGATCATACCGAAATTGTGCCTGGGATCTAATGGAAAACTTTTTTCTCATCTGTAAATGTCCACTTCATCCCGCGCATAGAAAACTTGCAGGCTGATGCATTAGCTAAAGTGGCTTCAACTTTCACTCCTCCTACAACCTTTAAATTGAAGTATCACATAGAGGTAAGACATAAACCATCTATACCAAACAACATACAACATTGGCAGGTTTTTGAGGATGATGAACAAATTAAGAAGTTTCTTGAAGCAGTAGGCGATTTTTCCGAAACTCACATAGATCAAGAAAATCAGAACGATCATATATGGATCATGCTAGAAGGAGAGGACCCTAAATATTTCCAAGAAAAAATCGTAAATCATCGCATGCTGGTCCTAAAAAATAACCAGATTCCAAAAGGACTGATCCCTCTAGAAAAATTGTTTGATCAAAATGACATGCCTATAACATCCACCTTACAACCCCAACCAGAAGAAGTGGAAGACTATGATATAGGAACCGAAGAAGAATCCAGGATGGTAAAAATATCTAAACTCCTCCCTCCCGAAATAAAAATCAAGTATAAGGACATGCTCAGACAATTTAAAGATGTTTTCGCCTGGACTTACAATGAGTTAAGAACCTACGACACTACCGTAATCGATCAAAAGATACCTTTAAAGCCTGGGGTCAAACCTTTTAGAGAAAATCTTAGGCAGATCAACCCCATTCTATTACTTGTGGTCGAAAGAGAAGTTAAGAAGCTTTTGGATGCGAAAATAATAGTACCTCTGAGATATTCCGACTGGGTAGCAAACCTGGTCCTAGTCAGAAAGAAGAATGGGGAAATTAGACTGTGTGTGGATTTCAGAAATCTAAATAAGTCCTCTCTTAAGGAAAACTATCCGCTGCCTAAAATGGATCATGTGCTAGAAAAGGTAGTTGGAGTGAACAAAATGTCTATGATTGACGGTTTCTCTGGATATAAACAAATTGCCATGAATGAACAAGATAATGAAAAAACAGCTTTCACTACCCCTTGGGGTACGTTCATGTATGATAAAATGCCTTTCGGTTTGATGAATGCAGGAGCCACGTTCCAACGTGCTATGGACATCTCTTTCATTGGTGAGAGCGATAAGTTCGTAGTCATCTATCTCGATGATTTGACGATTTTCTCTAAATTCGACGAAGATCATTTGATACATCTTAAAGAAACATTCAAAAAATGTTGCAGGTATGGTTTGTCCTTAAATCCCAAGAAATCACACTTCGCCATGCAAGAAGGTAAACTTTTGGGTCATATTGTATCTAGGGATGGAATTAAGGTTGATCCTAAGAGGGTTGAAGCGATAAACACTATAAATATTCCTAGAAATGTAAAAGAAATTTAATCTTTCTTAGGAAAAATAATTTTTTTACAAAGATTTATCCTAAATTTCGCTGAAATTGTAAAATTGATCATAGGTATGCTGAGAAAGGATAGTGAATTAAAGTGGACAACAGAGGCCAAAGCGTCGTTCACACATATTACGAAAGTCATAAGCGAGGCACCTGTGTTGGCAAGCCCTGATTATCTAAAAGAGTTTCTTATTTTCTCATTTGCCTCCGAACACACACTTGTTGCAGTACTCCTCCAAAAGAATGAAGAAGGTTTCGAGCAACCGATCGCCTTTTTTAGCAAGAGCCTCAGAGATGCAAAACTTAAATATGATATAATAGAAAAACAAGTGTACGCCATGGTAAAAGAACTGAAGGCATTCAGAACATACGTATTACACTCCAAGATAGTTGCGTACGTACCTACCAGTTCTGTCAAAGATATTTTGGTACAACCGGACATCGATGGGAAAAGAGGACGATGGCTTGCCAAGATTCAAGAATTCGACCTGGAAATCAAACCTACTAAACTAGTAAAGGGACAAGGCCTAGCCAAACTATTGGCTAAATCGAATTTTAGAGATTTGGGTATAAACTGCCTGTAGGAATGTGTGGAAGACATGAACATAAACGAGCTTGATGAGCAAACAAATACGACTAAGATCAAAGAAAAGTTCATATCATCAGACTGATACAAAAACATAGTATCCTACCTGCTGACTCTAAAATGCCCAAGTGAACTATCACCATCAAAAGCCAAGACTTTAAAGCTTCATGCAGTTAAGTATTGTATTGCCAAGAATCAATTATATTGGAAAGACCCACTCGGTTTTTTGTTAGTCTTCTTAGTTGAATCAGAAACAGAAGGGGTTATAAGGGAATTTCACAAAGGAGTGTGAGGGGGACATCACGCTTGGAGGGCCACAACTTATAAAATTATGAGGGCTGGGTATTATTGGCCAAAACTCTTCTCAGACGTTAACGCCAAGGTCCGAGCCTGTAACCCTTGTCAACTATTTGTAGGCAAACATAAACTCTCAACACTACCTTTAGTTCCAGTCAAAACTGAAGCCCCTTTTCAGCAATGGGGGCTAGACTTTATAGGCGAGATTAATCCCCATTCTAGCGCCCAACACAAGTGGATTTTAACTGCCACAGACTACTTTACTAAATGGGTGGAAGCTATTCCAAGAAAAAGGGCAACTGACTCGGTGGTAATGGATTTCTTAGAAGACAATATTTTGTTTAGATTTGGATGCCGCCAAAAGATAGTCACAGATAATTCCCAAGCCTTCAAATATATGGCTATGATTAGCTTCTTCCAAAAGTATAATATCATTCTTGGCCATTCCACACCGTATTACCCCCAAGGAAATGGATTGGTTGAGTCGTCTAACAATAGCCTGATAAATATAATCAAGAAAGTGTTGGATGAAAACAAAAAGTCTTGGCATGTGCATTTAAAATATGCCTTGTGGGAAAATCACATAGGCACTAAAAAGTCTATCGGCATTTCCCCTTTTCAGATGGTGTATGGGACAGACGTGGTGTTACCTATAAATCTAGCACTTCCCATGATGAAATTATGGCAAGATCAGAAAGAAGAACCTAATCATGTCACCAGAAGGATAAATCAGCTAATTGAGGTTCAAAAACATAGGGTCGAAGTAGATGAAAGGTTGCAGAAGTACCAAGATGAAATGAAAGCATTATTCGATCGTAAGGCAAAGGACAGATATTTCCTCCCAGGTGATTTAGTATTAAGGTGGGATGCAAGGAGGGAAGAAGCAACAAAACATGGTAAATTCGATCACCTTTGGTATGGGCCATTCAGAGTCTCAGCTCTCGAAGGAAAAAATTCTTTCCTACTAGAAAATCTAGACGGTGAAATCCTCTACGCCCCTATCAATGGGCGTTATCTGAAGCATTATATGAAATAAGCAGTCGCCAAAAAAAATAAAAAAATAAAATAACAATGTATGTATATNATATGCATATACAATATTTCATTATGCATGCTATTTTGTTTTTCTTTTTCTTTCATAAATTTTCATAGGTAAGTCTATTTTCAATATGAACATGCTTAGTCAAAATTGTTTTTAGAATTAAAGATGTGGAATTTTTACAGTCGACACCTTTAAAAAATGAAACCTTGATACTTTTCATATTCCCCTTTTTCAGGATTCTAGCTGTAAACAAAACGAGCGGAAGGAGTAAACAAAAAATGGTATATCGGGAAATAAATTGGCTTAAACAGGTGATGAAAAAGATTTTCGACATTTTAAAAGGAAAGTGAAGCACTGAGGTAAAGATAAGATTTCCTAAAAATCTTTATTTTGAAGAGCTCTCAAAGGAAACTGAGATAAACCTCATAAGATATGACAATATCGTCTGAACTAATAAATAAAAGAAAATTTCCATGGTTAAGTGTTTAAGAAAGAATAAGACGAAATAAATGAGTCACGTAAAGTAAAGAATCTCCAAAAAAGATTTTCAAGAGTCAGTTTTGATTTTTGACCCCTGTTTTTCAGTTTACAGATCTCTATCTGTCACCCTTTTTTGTTTTCAGATTTATATTTTTGAAAAGCCAGCATCTTTCCAGTTTCACATACATAGGGAGAAGAGATTAAGTTTTAAGCTTGAAAGATTCAAAGCATATTGTGAAAAGTAAGCTGGTCTTCACAACTCCTCAGTCCCTTGCTAAACAAAGTTATTCTTAGGTTGATCCTGACTTTTCTAGGTTTTTCAACAGTTTCAAAGGATTGAGGTTTTCTCAAATAGAAAACCCCAAAAATAAATTTTTCCCTTTTTCCCTGTGAATGAAGGTGTTGTGAAATTTAAGGGAAGGTTGGTACCGAGTAATCAAAGTAAGTTGCCAAACCTATAATGCAAAATATTACACAGATATCAGCCCTCATACAAACTGATTGCCCCCACTTCGCACTCTAAAAAAGCGAATTATAAGACAGATGGTGAAAGGAAATTTAGAGATGATTGCCCCCATCTAGTTCAAAAGACGATGAAATGAAATTCAGAAATGATTTCCCTCGTCTTAGCATTTAAATGCATAAATACATTTCAAAGTGGTGAAAGGAAATTTAGAAAAAAGGGTCAGACAACTTCACCGGGGTACTGAACAGGCTCGCTGGCAGTGAAGCAATGTCTGAGATATCTATAAGGTTGTTATACGTGAATATCACTCTGCTCTGGTATCCAATTTTTTTAAAACCCTATCTACATACCAAGTTCGGACAGGGCTTCCTGATTAAAAACATATAATTTGTTTCTTTTGATGTAAGCTAATAGCCACACAATCTGTTGGGTCTCCTAGAATTGTTCTGATTGTCTTAATGCAGATATGAATTTAGTAACGAGAAGGAGGAAGTCATGAAAGGGACTACAACTAATTTTAAAAAGTATCTGAGTTTTGAAAATCTTTTTCACAGGTAAAAAATGAGGTCTCTTTCCCCCTCTGTATTGTTTTCCTAGGAACCTTTTCGTTGTTTTAAAACCATTGACTCCATTTACCCAATATAGGCACATGGTCTACTGTTCTTCCCGTCTTCCAGGAAAACGGTATCCCTATTTGGAGCCTATGTTTGAGCCACCTTTGTTTTTTAGCCTTTTATTTCTAAATTCTTGAAGTCGAAAGTTGGTTTTTATCTTTTCCTTTATTTTCTCCAAAATCTCAACAATCTCATCACGCAAGCAATGATGGTTATCATACTCTTAAGGCAAGATTTATTTTTAATCGTTTAAACGACTCTCCCCTTTTATACTTCGGGATGTCACTTGTCGGGAGTTAGAAATCACATAGTTTACAAGCCCCGATGAGCGAAGCGACAAAATAGTTTTAAAGGTTTACCCAGGTCAGTACCGAGAGTAAAGTTTTTCTAAACCATAGTCAGGCACCATCGATATTTCGCGTCTCGACATTTTCTCACTACCAAAGCCTCACCATCATAGCCCTAATAGCCGAAACCGTGAGACTCTTGTTTAGCAACCAGGGTCAATTTTAAAAGTAAAAAGTTTAGCCATGGCTAAGTTCTATCGGGAATTCACAACTTGGCATGTTTTCCCCTTAAAAGCTATACCTTCAAAGCCCCAAGTCGCGAACTCATGATGTAAATAAAAATGGGATTAATTAAATACTTAATCCAGTGTTATCTCCTAATTTAAATAAATCATGTCATCTTGATCTCACGATTTCACGAATCGGCACACGCTCCTCCCCGAGGCTATACCTTCGAAGTCCTGAGTCGCGAAGTCACGATATGAATAAAAACACGATTAATTAAACACTTAATCCTGATTACGTTCTTGCTTAACTCAATCTAATCGTCATAGTCTCGTGTTTTAGGGGCTCGAAGGGTTAGAATGAAAACTCCCGACAAGGAGAACGCCGAAAGATTGATTAAAGATTAAGAAAGCCTAATTAATTAAACCAAGCCCGTGTAATCAGTGTTTTAATACAACCAATAATATGCACAGTCTACGAGGTAATTTCAAATTTTCCTTGCACCAACTTATGTTACGAACCACCGAAATTTATGACATTAATTGGGAATGAGGCGAAGCGACAAGTAAGGATGTGGCTTTTATTACTAAATCTACATTTAAGAATGATTTGACCGTTCTGTTCCTGAGGACGACCAAGTTTTAAATGGTGAAAGATATAAATATTTTATTTGTTGTCACAGAATTCATTTCTATTCTATGCAGAGCAAACTTTTCTTGAGCGAACTAATTTCTGTATGTATACATATTTTTATTGCAGAAGAGCTAAAGCAGAATCCCTCATCATGGCCCCGTGAAAAGTGTCTAAAGCCAATGTTGAGGTTTTAGGACAAGGTTCAGACAATGCTTCTGATACTCCACCTTGAAGTGTCGACTCTGTTAGGACCTAGTCATATGTTTTTGAGGTTTTATAGTCAGAATTGGTAGATTGTTCACACGATTCCAGTCACAATGAAAAGGATGACCTAGTCACCAAATATAAGACCGTCATCTAGGATGAAATGCATAAAGTAGTGGCCAGGCCACGTCTACTCCCTTACTACGATATGGTCCGGTGGGCATTATACCATGTGGATATACCAACCAGAACCATCGTCAATGAGCAGAGGGTCACTATTGGGACCTTTAGACCGGAACAATTACAGGCTATGTACAAGTTTCCAACCATGTCAGACTTTGCATACAATGCCAAATTCCTGGATAATTTTAAACAGAAGGAATGTGTGCAATACGACAAGAGTATGTCTGATTTAATCAAGGATTGGGTTTCGCACCCTGCGAAATTCAGGGTGGACAGTAATGGTGTATATTCAATATCTTCTTTGGAACCACAGTTCAAATATGTAGCTATGATGACCTGTAGATTATATGGGAGAGAGGACACCACACATTTTTTCCTTCAGTGGGTGCCTCTAATACATACGGTCACTGAAGGTTGTTCTTTCGACTAGGCTAAACTACTGTCTGATAGTTTAACCAGTCGGGTTACAGAATATCGAGCACAGAAGTTGAACGGGAAAATCGATTCATTATTTATGTCCGCGTATATCATGGATGCCATGTGTTTTGTGACGCATTTTCCCTTAATGAGCTGGAGCTGAACTCCATTGGAGGCTGAGCCCATCCACGTCTACCATTCAAAGCTGTGGGAAAACAAAGCTTCAGATTTCGTGTATGAAATTTTTAATTAGGTAATGGTACTGCTGCATGTCACTATCTTTGGCCACCCACCACCCAGGATCTCAGATAGTATCATGGTAAATCTGAGTAGGATAGTCGACTGGTACGTGGAAGAAAATTTTTCATATCTCAGGGTTTTCGGCGCTTCTGTTCCTCTGCATGACTTACCATTATTCATACCCAATAGGCTGGCTTGTCATGAGATCGCCAGACAAACCATAATCAGTGGCATAACCAAGGAACTTAAGGGATATTCTAAGAAGGTATGGCCATCGTTTCCTATTCATTTAAATTCGTATTCTTTGTTAGATTTCGGGCATGTGAAAGCTGAGGCAGCAGCCCTATAAGATCTGAAATTGGTTCATGTCGAATTCAAGAAGCATGATCCACATAGGGTCATATGTAATCACTTAGCCAATTGTGGACTTAAAAGATTCGAGCACGAGAATTCACCCCCGGATGACATTTTCCAAGGTACGAGATCTTATGCCAAGGTTTTGGCTCGGATACAGGCCCTGTTGCCTGAAGAGAGGGCCGAAGTTTTAAAATTCCAAGAACATCGACAGAGTTGCCTTCCCCCAGTATTATGGGGTGAAAATCCAACAGTCGTAGAAGTGCAGTAAACTAAAGCCGAAGGCTCTAAAGATGTAGCACCCAGACAAGAAGAACATCGGGACGGGGAAGAGCAAACTAGGAGCTCGAAACCAGAAGAAAAAACTCCCAATCTGTCGAAAGAGCTGACTCTAGTTGTCACTCCAGGCCAATCATCTAAGAAAATCGAAAATCCCATCGCCTCCATTACTCCCCTACAGTCAACTAAAGGGAACAAAGACGCAGGGTGGATTTTCAATGAAGAATTGAGACCTATAAGTATGGAAGAGATCCCTCCAAATGAGTTCTTTTTTGATAAAAAGAGAAAAGATATGGTAAAAAGAGAATTCTATCAAGAAGTACGATCAACGACCAAGAAATTTAAGGTGTTGACTGATGGGAAAGATATGAATAAATAAGAGTTTGCGACAGAAATAACTCAAACATTAGGGGCATTTGCTACGACAAACCAATATTCAATCGGGGTTTTGAAAAATCAGTTGAAGCAAAAAAATCACCTCATCAAAACCTTAGAAGCTAAACTAGCCATAGCAGAGGAAGCTGCCAAAGACCAGGCGAACACAGGAATAGAACAAGCAAGAATGGTCGATAAAAAGGAAATCGAGCTGCTCAAAGCTAAGCTTGAACAAGCAGAGCTGGTAGCTCAGACCAGCCAAATATAGGTAGGCCAACAAAGAGACTTGATAGAGCAGCTACAGGTTAGATTAGAATTCACCGAAAGCCAAGTTATAAATATCGAGATATTCCAGTCCCAGGCTATGGAGATTCAGAGCAGATTTTGTGCAGCCCAACGAAGTTTACTTGCCAAGGTAGAGACGATTCGGGACAACTGCTTACTTATTGATCAAGTATTGGAAAAATTATCTGTCAGAGAGAGGGAATATGGAGCAGCTCGGGTCTTATTTCAAGAGGCTGTAATAGCTACAACAAATAGGGAATCGGGAAATAGTTCTAGGTTTTCCATTTCGGAACAGACCCGAGGTAGTATTTTGTTGAAAGAATGGAAGTGCAACATATTAGAAGGAAATCAGCAAGCCAAGAAGGTGAGGAAATCCTGTGAAGAGGCTTTCGGTTCTATAGATGGAAATCTATTAGGTATTGATAGCGAGAGAAATGTTGAGACACTAAGCCAAATGAATATAGCGAAACTCTTGCTTGATATAAATGAAAAAGAAGAAAGAGATTCGGCCGAAGTCTCACAAATAACTCTGGAAGACATAGTTCAAATAGATAAATGGATTATTAAACCAAGTGTGCGATTGTGCGCTATCAACACCCTAGACCGACAGATGGAAGAAAGGTTGCCACAATTAGTCAGAGACTGTTATATTTTCGAGGCCAATTGTCAAGCGGAACCTTCTAGGTTGATATCTCGACTGGTGGAAGAATGTGTCACTTGTACTGAGCATGCGAGGGGGCAGGCTTCTGGTACCAAATAAATATAGAGATAAAGAAATGAAATGATTGATCTCCTTCTTGTTGTAACTAAAAATCCTGGAACGATTGAGATTCCATCATATGTAAATCTGGATAAATATACAATAGAAGAAAAGAACAAGGGCTAGACCTTTTTGGGTCGATTGTAGTAGAGGTTTTCTCCCCTAAGAATCAATATAAAGCAAATCCAAAGATTCTCGATTCTGTCACGACTGTGTTATGAGTTTGTTTCCTTGTATTTAATATTTAATTTAATTTCATATATGTATCTGATGAATGTTTCGCTATAACTTAGTAAAACTTCTACTGTGGTGAATCAAATTTTAGTTTTCTATATTGTTTACCATTTTTCCTTTGTACTGGCTATTAGCAGGTACAAGACCAGTAGACACTTTAGATTTCTATATATATTTTATGCTTCATCATGTTATTTCTTCATCTTTTTCTTCTTTTGTTTACAAGTGATATTCTCCCCCGATAGAAGCCTCATGAAATAGACAACTTAATGTTTTCCTACACCTCATACATATTTATCAAAATATAACTCAGTTACGGGAAAGAGCCTTTGGTTTGCATCCTATTTTCACTACTAGAGCTATAAACTCTCCTTTATACGACCGAAATCCAGACAACATCTAAAAAGTTTTGAGGTCTTTCTTATCGTTCTGTTACTCCATGACTGTCCCCATGACAAGACAACCCAATATCAAACCTGGACTATCTGACCAAACACATATTGCCTTGAACCTTTTTGATACCATTCTTAAAACAACCATTACTCGGGTAGAACTCTAACGCTTGTGGGTTGCTATTGAAAGGGACATAAACATCCAGGAACAGTTGGAAGCTAGACACCGACAACCTAGAAATCACCCCTAGCTTCCCTTGCCAAAGGTTGACACCTCTTCCTTCTTTACCCTTTACTCAATTTCGGATGCCTAGACACTGTACTTCTAAGCCTTAAGTACAGACTCTGGAACAACGTCGGCCACCTCACACACTTTCTAGGGAAATTGTCCATGTTTTAGCTAATTGGGCATGTTCTGCAAAAAACCCATGTCATAGAATTTTAAAATTTGTTTCTATCACTCCAGAATATTCATTCGAAAATAACTATCTAAATTGGTGTACAAAAATCAATTAATAAAAGTTACCATTTGTGTTAATTAAATGAAGGGGTGCAATGTTTCATTCCAAAAGAACACATTGTTTCAAAGTGGCACCCTTTGGAGGGATATATAAGTAAA
>SNQJ01S0017800.1:56286-75696 GCA_010110895.2 Picea sitchensis | reverse complement strand
CAGGGATGTGTAGAAAGGAGGGGATGAATCATCTCTATCTTCTACCATGGGACCTAGGAAAACTGCTGGCTTTTCATCTTGGAGATTTATTGAGTTTGTGGAAGGCTGGGGGGGCTCAGATTGTAGTATCTTGGAGAGGGACTTTTTGAAATCTTCATTTTTAACTAGTTCGGATAAGGGTACAAGAATTCTAATCTTCTGAATCTCATGCTCAAAACTAAAGGAGGAGAGAGACTTAGAAGCTTCCCTTACCTCGGAGACAGGTTCCTTGGCTGCCGACAAATCAATATGAGTTTTCTTTTCTTTAGTAGTGGTTGTTGCAACTTTAGTAGGCCTTTCTTCTATGAGGGGTTGATCCTGGCTATCAAAATTCCCTTCTTTCTTTTTTGACCTGAGATTGTATCTGTTAGGAGTGTTGCTGGCCTTTTCCCCTGTACTCAACTTGTTGATTTGGGTGTTGATAAGGGATTCTTCATATGCAGATTGTGTCAAATGAGGAAAAGGGGAAGTGTCCTCAATGCAGTGGATCTTAGGTTCGAGTTCATCCACCTCCTCCCCTTCCTCATGAGCAACTAGGCTATTCTGGAGAGGGGTCTGAATCCTCTGATCATCCCGGTGTCTGCTTCTTTGTTCCTTTGGCAAAGTTTGTGGCATATTGTTACCAGGCCTCCTGAAACCTCTGTTATCAGTATTCTGGGGGTTTCTGTATGTGGGCTTCCCCTCTAACTCCCACTTCTCCATCCTAGCTGAAAGGTATTTCAGTACTTTAGCTACCTCATCCATATGAAGGGGAAGGGGAAGCCTCTGTTATTCTCGTGGATACATCTCTGTCAGCCTTATTCCCGAGTCGGTCAACAGCCAATATGTTAGACTCTACTTCCACGGTTGCATCCTGCATGTGAGCCAGAGTGATGGCTCTCCTTTCCCTCAGTAGGAGGCAAAAATCAGGATCAAAAGTGCTCGCATAAGTGATATTTGCAGAGGCTTCTGAGGGCTTTATCTCGGTGGGGATCTTCATGTACATTTTATTAAATCTTTTGGATAAGTCAGAGACAGACTCTCCTTCCTTTCTCTTCAAAGACCCAAACTCAGTCATGTAATACATGAAGTCCATTTTGTTTCCCATTGTCTCAAAAAGGCACTATCCAAAGCCTCAATCCCATAAATAGATCCAGGAGGCAAGGCCCTAAACCATTTTCTAGCCTTGCCTTCAATACTATGGATGAAAATCCTCATCCATACATCTGCATGCATGATAACATGATCGTCTGTAAAACTGTAGAAGGCTTCAAGGTGTTCTTTTGCAGTTATGTCCCCCTCGCCTGTAAACTTGGGCAGTTGCTTGAGGTAACCATCTGCTGAAAGGGCATTGAGAGGCCGAGGTAACACAAGGGGAGCATACCTAGCAACTATAATAGCCTCCATTCTAGTCATAGGGGGATTTTCTCCTGCCATAGGGATATTAGGTGGAGGAGAAATCAGAGGGGAAGGAGCTTGAATCGGGGAGACTGGAAATAGGATTACAGGGGTAAGGGAAGTGACAAAGGTTTCTCCCTCTAGTCCAAAACCAGGAGGAGACAACTCGGCAGGAACACTTCCGAAATTCAGGAAATGGGAGGCTTCAAAAAACGGTTTGCTGCGAAGCTAAGGAGGATAAAAAGGGGTTTCTACAGAAGGAGACGGTAAATTACCTAGTTCGGCGGTGGAAGTTTCTCCTCGAGGGGCCTTTCCTTTTCTGAAATTTTCCTATGGCTCAGCTTCAGGCGTAGCTAGAGGCACTTGTGGATGGGACCACGTGTGTCTACCTCTGAAAGCCACAATTAAAATGATAGGTTCGCCACAGTGGAGTCGTCACAATGGAGTCACCAGGTGCACAACAACAATCTTCAGAGGCTCTGATGCCTGATGCACCTTCAGAATCAGAGGCTCAATGTCATTCAATCTCAGGGAAAATTTTAAACTTCGTCCCCGACAACGACGCCATAAATGTTAGCGTCGGAAGTCACTCCTGGATTGTGGTAGGAGCAGAGCCCAACGCCCATCAGTTTATGTCACGAGTAATTAAATGGAGTGATCGGATGGATAGAGGCCCAGGAAGATATCGTTCTAACTCAAAAAACTGGGCCTGGTATGTAACAACAGAAGAGGTCTTGATCTAACTTCCATCAGTGGGTTGATTATAAATGAGCAGGTGGAAGACTTGGTAAGGGGAGCGAGAAATACTGCCTTGGGCATCAGGCCTTTCGACAACTTAAGGAGGAAAAACTCAGAACACAAGATCCTCTTGGTTTAGGGTTTCAGGGAATTGAAAGGTGACTTGACTGGATCTTCCAATTCCAAGTCATTCAGCGTTGAGAAAAATACAAGAGCTGATTAGAAACCAAGAAACTATTATAGTGATCCAACATACATCATCCTATAATGATGCAACTCGACTGGATCCTCCAATCCTGAACGGTTCTAACATAGTGTAAACAGAGAGATGGAAAGAAGCTAACATTCATAGGGCAAGAAGTCTCAAGTGTCAGTGCATAACCAGAGAAACCAGTGCTTCATCAAAACTTTACAGTCGGGAGCTTAGCTCAACCATCGATTCTCAAAAAAATACAAAAACTGGGTACATATGCTCCTAAACATTTGCCCAGCAAAGGCGTCCTAGAGTTTCAGGGCGTGGCATCTCTTCAGTCAAATCTGGTCTGAATTCCTTCGTCAGACACCACCTTAACTTTGCATGGATCTTGCAAGGGGGTAGATGAGCCATTAAATGATGAGTTAGCGTGTGCAGAATTCTCTGGTTAGTCGAGGACTCGGCATGGCTTCCTTTGAAAAAATCATCACACAGGACCATCTTGGGCAGACTGCCTGCCGGATCCTCCATACCTTACAATTAATGAGTGAGGAGAGGCTTCAACCACCTCCTCCCACCTTCATTTACTCCTAGCAAGAACCAAGATTGAGACCAAGTCAGACTGGCACCTGGAGATCGCGACGATCCCTTCTGCAGCTAAACCTGGCTCTTTTGGCCCTTTTTCATAGCTCTTTTTATTTCCCCAAGTGACCACGGGCCATGACCCTGCGCTTATCCTCAAAGGCGCTTTCGACGTTTCGGGGTTCGGGGTTTTGAAATACAATGGAAGAGAAAAACCCCTTACCCTTGGAAGTCCCGGTAGCCGAAATACTGACATGTCTTGATTGTGCGCCACGCATCCCTTTGGATGGACGACTGCAATGATGTCGACGTTTTGGGGCCTGTCTCATGATATGGTGTGGGCTAGCACCTTTTCCCCAGGCTTGTTTCTCTGTGACTGGGTGCCAAGACCGTGGGCCCAACTTCTGAGCGCTTTCAATGTTTCGAGGTTTGGGGTTTTGAAATGCAATGGAAGAGCAAAACCCCTTACCCTTGGAGGTCCTGGTAGCCGAAATGCCAACATGGCCTGATCGTGCGCCACACATCCCTTTGGATGGATGACTGTGATGATGTCGGTGTTTGGGATCTGTCTCATCATATGGTGTGCGCTAGCACCTTTTCCCCAGGCCTGTTCCTCTGTGACCGAGTGCCAAGATCGTGTGCCCAACTCCTAAGCGCTCTCGGCATTTTGGGGTTCGGGGTTTTGAAATGCAATGGAAGAGAAAAACCCCTTACCCTTGGAGGTCCCGGTAGTCGAAATGCTGACATGGCCTGATCGTGCACCACACATCCCTTTGGATGGATGGCTGCGATGATGTCGGTGTTTGGGACCTGTCTCATCATATGGTGTGCGCTAGCACCTTTTCCCCAGGCCTGTTCCTCTGTGATCAAGCGCCAAGACCATGGGCCCAACCCCTGAGCGCTTTTGGCGTTTCGGGGTTCAGGGTTTTGAAATGCAATATGAGACAAGAGACCCCTTACCCTTTGAAATCCCGGTAGCTGAAATGTCGAAATGGCTTGATCGTGCACCACGTGTCTCATTGGATGGATGATCTAGATCATCTCTTGATCAACGGTTCTAGTTCTTTTCAGCGTTTCGGGCTTTGGGGATTTGAAATGCAGTGGAAGGAGGAGACCCTCTGTGGATCCGCATCATTGAAAAACAAAGTGCCCATTCGCTGATTATAGGGTTGAAATGGGTTCATCTTGTGGGCTACGCTCGGTGCTCATGGCTGCGACCTTTGAATAAAACACACTCGACCAGTTTTCAAACCCCACTTTTATACATTTACACTAGTGGCCTGAAACCAGAAGAAAACACCATCTTGCAAGAATTTGCGCTAACACCCGGGTCATTCCGGGCAATGGCATCCTCTTCCTCGTGTTCTCTTTCTCACCACTCTAGCATTGTGATGATAAAACACCTGCATGCAAGCCATAAGAAAGGTGTCAAAAACTTGATTCAAACTTTGGCATGATTTTCATTGAGCATTTTTCAACTTGCATTTTCACTTCCCAGCCCCCACAAATGAGCTTTGGGCACAGTGCAAGGTTCTCACAGGTGCCCCTAAGGCCACCTACGAGAATCCTTGATTCTCGCAGGTCTCGTGAAGCTCACCCGTGAGAATGCTTGAACACATGGTGTAGCCCCAAAATGGATCTAAAACCCTGAAAAATTTCCATGAAAAAAAAAATAAACCATGAAAAAGTTGAAGGATCAAGAGCTTACCTCATCGGCTAAGACGGTTCACCAAACGGTCGCTTGTGCCTCCTGGAACTGAACAAAGAAATTCAAGGGAAAATGAGGTATTTTGGGTAAGTTTTTTGGCAAAATCACAATGAATTGGTAAAAGACCCTTTTCACCCTTATTTATTTACTTTTTACTATTTTTGTTAATTTTTTGCCTATAAAACCTAATGCCCTAATAGTCTTGTGAGCATGGTCTTTTGCAGATGTTGCAGCTTCGAAGTCTAATCAGAGGGTAAGGGTGTTATTTTTCTTTTTGTCGTGTGTGCATCCACTTTTTAGGGTTTTCCAGATAAAACCTTGATCTCAGTCTTCGTTCGTTCTTGCGCTTGAAAATACATAAGAACGTAACCGAGTATACTTTTTCTCATCTTTTCATACTCATCATGGTAACACGAAAATGATGAACACACAGGAGTATCTTTTAAGCTCTTTTCATGCTCTCTAAAAACGAAAAGATGGCCGAGCGATCTTGTTTTGTACACGCTCATAAAAGTATTTGAATAAAACGTTTGATGGGTGATAATTTATCACTTTTTCAGTCCCATTGAACTATTTTATGAAAAAGGAACTGAGAGAGTCCTCTTTAAGTGTTTTTCAGACTCTCAAAATATGAAAAACCCCCGAGTTTTCTATCCTTGGAATCATTAAATAAACATCGAAAGACCTGCAATGGGACCAAACCACTCCTTCCTAGGGTTCGTTAAATATACTCTGAGGGAGTCATCCAAAGGATGAGCTTACATCAACAAGCATATGTTATCCTCCTCGAGCTTGCGTAAAAATAAAGAGGTACTCACCAGAAATGGTGGGGAAAAATTTGGGAAAGGGATATGTTTTCATCTTCATATTAATGGCAGTAAGCGTCGCTCTTGAACATGACACCCCCTATTCTTCATTTGAATCCAGCTTGGGAAATCCATTTGTCTCTCATTCGACTTACTACAAGGTCACGTCTTGGGTCGTCTTTGAGTCAGTGCTGCCAAGTCCTTGGTCGTTTCGTTCATATGTTCAAGAGAAGTTCACACCAACCTTTTATTGAGTTGGCCATCTACAGTTGTCCATTCTTATTATGTCGGCCTTCCCTGTGTCCGTTTCAACTTTCATCCGTACTCTGTTTCACCCTCTAAATATGTTACTTATTTCATGTCATTGATGGGGGATACATCAAGGCCCTCCTGTGATGAGTCTTGTTCCATCGACTCCAACTCATTATCTGTAAGACTTAGAAATCATTCAGTGCCTTGGAACCTGCATGCCTTAATGACAGGTCTCTTCGATGTCGACAGGGGTTCACATCATTGATCCATGATCGAGGGATTCTGCCGAGTGCTCAACTTCAGCTCTTGTATTCTCATTCGTTCGAATTATACTTTGGTACCTTGGGAGTCTTTGACATCAATGATTATTTCCCTCACACTTGTTAACGGTTTTCATTAATGACCGATAATCAAGTGGTTTCTACCATGTTCGACTTCAACACATGTAATCACATGGTTAGATTCGTACTTCCAAGTGACGGGATTGAAGACCCTGGGTCTTGTCTATTCTGGCCCAGGTTGCGATTGAGTATGTATGATTTGTATCGGCACATAGATCCACTTTGTATGTCATGTGGCTATGTCATCTCAAGCTCAAGCAATTTTCACATAGATCCACGATGTATTATGGGTGGCTATGTAGCAATTTTCAAATAGATCCACAATGTATTCCTGGTGGCTATGTAACATTTTGAGGGCATGGATCCACGATGTATGATTGGTGGCCATGACCTATGCTTATGATTTCATTCATTTATGGTCTGAGCATGGGAATGCCTACCTCATAACTGGTATTATATTCTGCAGATGCTTGGTTATTTGTATGTTTTCGATTAGGTGTGCTCCTGGTCTCTGACACACACACGCATTTTACAAAGTATTTCGGCTATCACAAGTTCCAGCCTCATACCTTGGGGGGAATTCTGTTACACATGGTTTTGGTCACTCTAGTGATGTCTCTACAATGATGTATTCAGGCTCCCAACAATGACATTTTGCCTGAGAAAAATGACTGATGTCTTCTTCCAAAAACACATTTTTAAAGTGAGTTCGTAGGCTGCCTATGTATTAGGGTGCGAGAATGCTTGATTCTTTTAGGCTACCCACACTTAGGGTGCGAATTGTTCACAGGCTGCTCCATAGACAGGGTGTGAACCTATTTCTAAGCTTGAAAAAAAGAAGAAGTCTCGAGGGTTCTAGAAGGGGATCTTCTAGAAAATGAGTTGGCATTCGTATGGTTGGCATCCTACTGATTTATCAGATTTGGTGGGATCATCCTCATCCATGTAACCATCTTTCCTTCTCCTATATATTGAAAGGTTTCTCATGGAAAAGGTTAAGAAAGATTGAATGAAGAATTGGTGAAAGAATTGTGTGAGGAACTCTGCTTGGATAGAAGCTTGAAGCCCCCATTTGGCCTATCAAGCTGTGTTAGATCTTCTTCATACGATTGTAGAACAAGTGTGTGTGTTGGAACCAAGGGCCACCGAAAGGAAGCTTGTGACATCAAGGCGATCAAGTTGTAATATTCTACTTTCATTTAATATGATACAGAGGGATGTCCCTTTCCCATAAAATCGGTATTGTTTTATTGAATAACTCCTTGATCATATGCATAGGTTGAATTTGAATATACTATGTTATATTCACTTTGGTTGGTTTGTGTTGTCCTGGAATTGATTACACGAAAGCACCAGAGCGAAGCGGGAACAACAGTGACTTAAGGAAGCGATCTGAAGGTATGTCACTTGTTCCTCTCTACTAGTAGATTCAATGATCACAACTTAGGGAAAGAGTAGCGTCCTGTCTTGTTTTGTTCTAGATCTGGGTGGATCTAGGGAGATCTGTTAGTGTCCGCACCTACCGATTTTTCCGATAACAAACCCATAAATAAAAGATGCAAAACCGAAATAAAACCAAAATACTTCTCTACAAAAAATTAAAAAAATGCGTATTCAAACTTTATATCTCTGTATCTGACTGTAATGGTTGTATCTTGGGAAAAAAAAAACCTTTTTGAGTGAAATGAAAAGTGTTCCTGAATAAAACGAGTTCTTCAGAAGAAATGGAACAATCCTCTCAGCCTAGAAATGTACGGAAATGATAGAAAATGGAGATGAGACAACTCATCTTCATGATCTCGATCTACAACAGGAGCGGGTCTTCAAATAGGCTTTGATACCATGTTTGGCAACATAGGTATTCCAGTAGAGGACAGACACCTTCAGTAACCACTCACATAACCAGATCAAATATTAACACACCGATGTTTTCACGTGGTAAAACCCCTACGGAGAAACATCCACGACCCCAACCAACACGACCACTTGGAGCAGTTTATTAATGCAAAGAAAAAGATTACAAAGAGATTTTACAAGAGAGTGTATCACAATCAATCATCGGAAAATGATCCTCCATGCTCTTTAAATAGATATCATGGACCAATCGGGTGTTAAACCACAGATCAATGGTCGTTAATATCGAGGAGAGTATGAACCGTTGGATCACTCTATGTCGGGAACATATCGTGACCGTTGGATTTCCTAACTACAAATGAAAACTAATGAATACTAAAGAAACACACTAGGAAACACACTTTTACCTAATGGCACATTATACCAAGTAGATATTAACTAACTCCTAAGTGTTTAAATATCCTAACACAAAGTTCACGGGGAAGGAAAGCATAACTGTAGAGGAACACCTTGCAACCTTTTACAGTTTTGCGGATAATCGTGTCATTGTGAATGAAGACGTATGGATGGGAGTTTTTGTTCATAGCTTTGATGGCGAGGCTAGGAAATGGTTTAGGGGCTTGGCTCGTGGATCTATTAACAGAATTGAAGCCCTAGATGATTCAGTCTTGAGACATTGGGGGGATAAAAAAGATTTTCTTTATTATATTACAAAGTTTGGGGCACTTAAGAGGAAAGAAGGGGAATCTGTTTCAGATTTCTCAAAGAGATTCAACAAGATGTATAATAAAATCCCCCTTGAAATAAAGCCTATTGAAACCTCTGCCAAGATTACTTATGCTAGTGCTTTCGACCCTGAGTTTTGCCTCCTATTAAGAGAGAGAAGGGCTACCTCGTTGGCTCATATGCTAGATGCAACCCTTGAAGTAGAATCTAATATAGTGGCAGTAGACAAACTCAAGAGAAAATATGATAGAGACTGTTGTCACAGTGACATACCTAGGGTTCAATGCTACAACAATGCACCAACAAAACCCTAACTACTAGCCCTTTCGAAAACACCTATGAAGTAGATGAAGTCTCACCCGAGGTAGAGGCAGGGGTGGTTGCAGGACTCTAGTGTCTGCAACCTTAGCTGGGACACATATATGTGATTGTAATACTTAATAGAGAAATTAGCTCCGACAATTCATCAGTATTCTACTCCGTAGATAAAACAGAGCATCACAACATTCACTCAGATCTAATGTATCTAAGCACTTAGCAAAAAGAGATAAATTAGATCTATCAGATGCAAGCACTAAGCATATTCACATAGGTTAGATCTAGCATCCATATACATTATTAAGCACAAAGCATAAACAAATATATCTATCTATATCAAAGCACTTAGCAAGTAACACATAAAAACATCAATACATCACACAAAGCATAGAAACACAACATGTACATGGTTCACCCCCACCCTGGGGCTATGTCCACCAACTCTTCTTCTTTATTATCTTTGGCCAAACTTCTTACAGGAACATAGCATCGAAATCCTACTCCGCAGAAGACAGGATATCTGCACGCACTCCACTAGATCCTCCTTCTTCTCGAGCTAGGTTACAACACCAAGCCTTCTTACAATTACTTGCACCTAGCTCTGCAAGTCTCACACAACATGCACAATGCACTTGCAACTATTGATCACATAGATCCAACATCTATCACTTAGCATACCATCACATAGATGCCTCTCTCTTATTACATCTCCTAGTCTTCCATATATATATATATATATATTACAAAAAGGGCCTAGACATGGGTAAACCCATGGGCCGACATTCCCATACCTGTTACATAATCCCAAAACCCAAAAATCCCTACAAAGGGGACAAGATCCCATGATCTCTGTTTCGTTTTTCACTCCACATTCGACAACCTGTCGAAGTCCCAAAAATAAGTCAAACATGACCAAGAATCCACAAAACTTGGTCAAGGGACAATAGGCCCCCAACACTCACCTGTGACTCATCCCGAGCCACTCAGATTTGGGTAGTTCTTCTTCAAAAGCCTCGATCTTGGCTCGAGATACTTGGAATTGTTGTTGTGCCATGACCTCCTATTCAAAAAACTCTTGGATGACTGTGTTGTTGACAGGTCCCTCTAGGCACTGTTCAACTACAGTGGCAATCTACTCCAGTTCTGCTCCTCGGCCTTCGACCGCTGTGAACAATTGGTAAGCCTTATCTTGTACAGGTTGGAGCCTCTAAGTTACTTCCATAACTCTGCTCTGAATAGTGTGGATCTGCTATTGGGTAATGAGTTTCTCTTGAGATCGCTTCATTCTTTTCACAACTAACAGGGGCTTCAACTGCACCTGTATAGTCTCTTCTTGTTGCTTCGCTTCTTGGAGCTGTGATTCCAATGCCTTAAGTTTTGGATTCTCAGTGTGTTTCTCATACATCTGGGCATTCTGATTACTTAGTTGCTTGCATTCCATGGTAAGGGTCTTTAGTCTCTCAACTGCATTGCGAGCAATTGCTTCTCTTTGATCCCTCACATCCTGTGGAGTCTCTGGGACTGTGCGGAGCTCTAAGTCTGCTATGCGTTGTTGTAGCTGCTGGATAGCTTCTGCGAGCTGCTCTACTTGATGTGTAACTCTGTCTTCTTCCTTTATTTCTAAGACTGTCATAGAGCGAAGTGCTCTGTTGACCGCTTCTTTTACTTTGAGTTTCTCCGTGAGGAACTGTTCCTTCCCTTGTTTCATTTGTGCTTTTTCTTCGTCGAACTTCGCTTGGAGAGAAACCTTTTCTTGTTCTGCAGCACTGCGTTGCTCTACGAGTACACCTTGTACTTGCTTCAAGGCCTGGGTGGCTTGTTCTGTTTCTTCTTACGCCCGTCGAAGGTGAGATTCAACTGTATCAACTAGTCGGTGGAGTTGGACTGGATCATCTCCCAACTCAAGTTCTCCCGATGGAAGGGTCGCAGTGGAGACCGTGCGACTGGACTGAAGGGCCTGTTGTATCCCTCAGAGTTCAGTCTCAATTCTATCATACATTTCCTCTTGCTTGGCTTCTTGTTTCTCTGCTATTTCCAGCGAAGCGTCATTCATGGTTGCTATGATGAAGTCAAAATCATCAGGGGTGAGTACAGTGTTCATCTTGGTTACATTGACTCTTGATTTCTTTCGAGAAGAAGGTTTCAGGGGTGAACCCTTCCTCTTCTTCAGGGGATCAACTTCATATCTGGGCAGTGTTCCTTTCTTTTGCTCAACTTCTTTGTCATTTAGTTCTTCTACCTCGTCATCACCTCCTCGGTCAGGTGATATTGAAGCAGTCACTCTTGAGGTGCTTCTTAAGTCTTGGACCTCTTCAGTATTCTTTGTTCTGGGTTTTTTCCTGTTCTTTGTGTGCATCCTCCAGGCTGTCAATTTCAGGGTTAGACATCTATGTAAGGTGTTTGGAGTCATGTGAGGTTCAACCTTGATGGCTCTCTTCAACTAAATGTAGTATGTATGAAAATCAACATTTGACTGCCACTGTTTGTTCATATCACTTGAGTACCAGAGTCTAGTGAACTTCACAGCAAGTGGTTCAAATGGTTCAATATCTAGGAAGGTCGCACCTTTCGGCATCTCCCAGGCAACGAATGCGATGAGGATCAGGAGCCAACTAAAGTGAAATTCATAACCCTGATCCTATGCTTCTCTTCAGTCTAGTTCCAACTGATTAACTAGGTACTTCACCCAGTTCATCTTTAGGCCTTCTGTGCACTTCGTTGCGAGCTCAACGACAAAGCCTGTAACCTGCGTAGGTCGGTTCTTCCTTACTAATTTTTCAGCTATCAATTGACATGTTATGCGCACTACGCCACTTTGGATGGAAGATACCTTGTAGCCTCGTGTTGCTTTCTCAACATCACCGTATGTCTCTTTGATTTTCTGTGCTAGTGCGGGATCTGTGGTTTTTCCTGGATAGAACTCCTACGGGTCAGGCCCTTGCATACTCAACCCTGTGATCCGATGGATCATCATCAGATCAACTGTAATATGATAGTCTAGCCATAAGTAGCTGCCATGGTAGCATGAAAGTAACATCTTGACATAGGCATTGACTTCCTGGTGTCTTCCAAAGTGTGGGATATTCATTACATTCAACAGGGTGGACTGTGCGAGGTTCATCATCCATGACTGGAGGATTATCTTTGAATTCTTTCCGTTCGTCTTGGTCAGGTATTTGTACGGGGTGAGCATGTTATAGACCTTGCGATCTCTGAGGTTGAAGTCACTGAACTTCAATGCTGTGATCTTGTTTTGGTCTGCTCGAACTGTGTGTATCCCCTTCGGGAGGTACGTACAAATCATGGTGTACTCAAAGTCTCCTGGCACACTATCGCGACTCACCATGCTGGCCAGAGGCAGGATGTAGTCGGGAAATATGGTCAGGATCAGTTTTGCATTCGCTAGATCATGTTTGTACTTGGTTCTCTTTTCTGCTGATGTTCAGGATGGTCCAGCTCTACGAGCAGTCGACGAAGAGGCTTGCACTCCTCTCATCGATGAACCTTGTACACCCACAGACATCCCTCTCTCAAACATTACTCATTCAGTCATGAGGTCGATGAGTACTTCCGTCGCAGATTCTTCGACTGCATTGAGCTCCTTGAACATACGTGCTTGTGATGAAATATATCGGGTTCAAGAGTAACTTAGACACTTGCAATGGGATAGAGGTCAATAACACGATGATCATTGTGCAAAATGAACCGATTCTGCAGGCTCAGATTCATGGTTAGAAAAAGTGTTCTCGGTGCATGGTGCGATGAGATAAATAGATAACTCGACAATGGGTCTCTTGCAATGGGCAAGAAGCCTTCATTAAATCTGTTCTATCTGTTACGACACGGTCTAATGGTCTGGTGGCAAACCATAAATTTTTTTCTATCCGTTCAGAGGGTCGGCCTAATGGTTATACTGTTTCCAACGGCTATATTGCTTTGCCATGGCTAAGTGCCATGTGACGTTGTTCTGATATCCTGACGAAGCTCCAATTTTGAAAATTTTCTTTCTGCGAAGTTCCTTCGGGAACCTTCTGTAACTTTTCGATCTTATCTCTCTTCTTACTTAGTTTTCTAGCCTTCTTTCCAGTGAGCTTCGTCTCAGTATTCCTTTTTCCATTACAAATCTTATCTTCTTTTGGCATAGTAACTTAACGCTATTGAGTTTCTTTCTTAATATTCAAGGGTAATACTTCTTCTTCATCTGGGGTGGGTAATTTAGTCTTCTGTGGGTCTTCTGGTGTTCTTACAACTTCGACATCCAAGTCTCTGGTGTTAAATAGCTTCGATCTATTCTTCTGTTCTTCAATTAAGTGCACGATTCTCCTAGTCATGAAATATTTTAACTCTTGATTTTTCTTCTCTAAGACTTCTTCTTTTTTTCTTCTGGCCTGATCTCTTTTAATCCAAGGTTTTCCTAGTAACATATCAAATGGTGCGTTGTCCTCGGTAAATTTAATAATTTCAAAATCTTCCTCTGTTGAAGCTCCATTGGCATCCATCGATATCTGGGTGAGATTTCCACATAGGGTTATCAACTTTCCTCTAAACAATCCTATTCCTCCCAATGAAGGAATCATAGTAGGATTTCTTAAAAGTTCCCAAGTTCTTTCTTTCATGATATTCACCTGTGTTTCCTCATTCAGAACAGATTCAATGTCGAAGTCTCATATTCTTTCTTCTATGCATGCTTTTTCTTTGAAGATCTCTGATAAGCTAACATGTCGGTGGTCATTCATGGTTTCTTTCATCTATAGCAATACTTTCTCTGATTCTTTCTAGGGTTCTGTCATAATCTTAGTTTCTGGATCTGCCTTAGGGTTTTCTTGTCTCATGTTCATTCCTTCAATCTTAGCAATCATTCTAGGGAAATCCAATACTTCATGGTCCATACCTTTACAACAGAGACAACTATATCTTCTGCCAAGGCACTCTTTAGCAAGATGTCCTGGTCTTCTACAACTGTAATAGAGGGTTAATCCTCTCTTTATTTTAAATTATCCCCAACCCTTCTCGTACTGCGTGCTAGGATCATAGTAGCTAACCTGCAAAAAATTCTTTCTAGGATCTTGCATCCATTTGTTAGTACAAACATTCTTTCTTTGCATAAGTATAACATATATTTCACTATTCTTACCAGATCTACTCATATCAAACCTTCTTTCATCTATTAGTACCCTAGTTTTCAAGCTAGGACAAAATCTATCAACCATACCTAGATCCATACTGTTGAAACAAAAATTTCCACTTTTCTTACTTCTACAGAGCACAAAGCTTTCAGATCTATAAATTTTCACTATTCTTACCTTTATCATAGCACAGAGCTTGCAGATATAACCTTTTTTCTTGGCACAGAGCTTCATAGGTCAAGTAGAATACTGTGTACTAGGGCAACAGATCTACGCACAGAGCTTTCATAGTTTCAGGTCGAATCTTTGCACAAATCTTCTTCTTCCTCAGTTCCCAACAATCACAGTTTCAGGTCCCAACAACGAAACCATTTGTTGGCATTGGGGCAGACCCAGCGCTACAACAACGTACCAACAAAACCCTAACTACCGACCCTTTTGGAAAGACCTGCGAAGTAGATGAGGTCTCACCCGAGGTAGATGCAGGGGTTGTTGTAGGACTCTAGTGTCTGCAACCTTAGCTGGGACACAGATATGTGATTGTAATACTTAATAGATCACTTAGCTCCGATAGTTCATCATTATTCTACTCCGCAGATAAAATAGAGCATCACAACATTCACTCAGATCTAATGTATCTAAGCACTTAGCATAAAGAGATAGATTAGATCTAGCAGATTCAAACACTAAGCATATTCACATAGGTCAGATGTAGCATCCATATACATTATTAAGCACAAAGCATAAACATATCTATATATCTATATCAAAGCACTTAGAAAGTAACACATAAACACATCAATACATCACACAAAGCATAGCAACACAACATGTATGTGGTTCACCCCCACCCTAGGGATACGTCCACCAACTCTTCTTCTTTATTATGTTCATTCAAAATTCTTACAGGCACATAGCATTGAAATCCTACTCCATAGAAGACATGAGATATACGCGCACTCCACTAGATCTTCCTTCTTCTCGAGCTAGGATACAACACCAAGCCTTCTTACAATTACTTGCACTTAGCTCTGCAAGTCTCACACAACATGCACAAAGCACTTGCAACTGTTGATCACATAGATCCAACATCTAGCACTTAGCATACCATCACATAGATGCCTTTCTTATTACATCGCCTAGTCTTCTATATATATATTACAAAAAGGGCCTAGACATGGGTAAAACCATGGGCCGACATTCCCATACCCGTTACATAATCCCAAAACCCAAAAATCCCTACAAAGAGTCGATATCCTATGATCTCTGCTTCATTTTTCACTCCACCTTAGACAGCCTGTCGAAGTGCCAAAAATAGGTCAAACATGGCCAAGAATTCATAAAACTTGGTTAAGGGCCAACAAAGACAGAAAAAAAGGTAGGTTTGAAGCCTAAATCTCTGATTCATCTACTGCCCACTCTCAAGAAGATGAATGGATCAAGATGGTAAAATCACTTTCTGCTAAGGTAGAAAGGTTGAAATTGGAAGGAAAGCAGAGCTATAGGAATCCCCAAAATGTTGATAATAGGGGTAGCTTCAAAAGACCCAATAATGCCCCTCAGATCATCCACAGAGACCAAAGAAACAGGGACATGGATGATCAGAAAATTCAAGCTCCTCTCCAAAATAACCTTGTTACTGATGAAGAAGGAGAGGAAGAAAATGTTGATCCTGGAATCCATTGTCTTGGCAACACCTCCTATTTTCCTCATCTAACCCAATCAACATATGAGGAGTCTATCATGGACAACCAACTAAATGAGCTGAGAAAAGGGGAAAAGACCATCAAAAATCCAAATAGATATAGCCCGAGGTCAAAGAAGAAAGAAGGGAAGCTTGATATTTCTGACCAGCCTACTAGAGAAGAGAAGCCTGCTAAAGATGTAGTAGGAAACAGTAAAGAAAAGGAGGCACAAACCCCCCCACCAGTGGTCAAAAGCCCTATCCCAGAAGCGAAGGATATTCTTAAGCCTCCCTCCTCTTTTACCTTTGACCATGAAATTCAAAAGATTAGGATCCCAGTGCCTCTGTCAGAGTTAATCAAGCATGGAGACTTCAAAAAGTGCCTCTCCGAAGTGTTGCATCCCAAATCTTCATCTCATTCCACAGACTCAGTCAACCTCCAAGATGAAAATCTAGCTGTCATGATAGGAACTTTGGTAGAGGATAGAGATGATTCCTCACCTCCTTTTTATACATCATTGAATATTCATGACAAAGTATTGCACAACTGCTTGATGGATTCTGGGGCATATCACAATCTTATTCCTAAAATTGTCATGGACGAGCTAGGGTTGGAGGTTACAAAAACCTACCACGACCTGTATTCATTCGATTCCAGGAAGGTGAAATGCCTCGAGGTTATCAAGGACCTGGCTGTCTCCTTGCTCCAACTTCCAATGAAGATTTTGGTCATGGACATTGTGGTAGCCGATGTCCCCCCTAAGTATGGGATGCTCTTATATAGATCCTGGATCAAGAGGCTAGGGGGAACTTTGCAGATGGATATTTCATATGCCACCATTCCTATGTTTGGAGGGGAACATAGAAGGCTTTATAGAGAAGCACAAATTTCTTACATTATCATTGATGAAGTGAATCCTATCAACCACTCCATATTTTCAGTCGATACTGATTTAGGAACCAGTATATTGCAGCTCTTTGATGCTCCTCAGCCACCTATTGAAATAATAAAGCAACTTATTACCTTTTGTGAAGATCCTCCCTCCAATGCCACTGTTTGGAAATTTTTTTTTGATGGATCCTCTTCTAGGGAAAGTGCTGGTGCTGGAGTAGTTTTTATTTCCCCCTCCCAAGAGACCATATCTCTGTCTTGCAAGCTATAATTTGAAACAAAAAACAATGTGGCAAAATATGAGGCTCTTGTCTTGGGTTTGAGAGATGCCAAAGACATGAAGATCGAGGAGATAACAGTGTTTGGGGATGCTGAGTTGATTGTTCATCAAGTCAGAAATCTGTACCAGGCTAACCATCCCAGGTCAAGGGCCTACAAAAATGAAGTCTAGGATATGATTGACAGTTTCTTCCTGGCTTTTAATATCTCATTTTTTCTTAGGGAGGAGAACGATGTGGTAGATTCCTTGGTGGTATTGACAAGTAATTTCAAGGTCCCTTTGCCCCAAAATCTCAAGTATGAGGTGGAGATAAAATACAGACCCTCTATTCCTGACAATGTCAAACATTGGAAGGTCTTTGAGGATGATATGGAGATAAAAAAGTTCCTTGAGTCTGTGGATGAATTTTCAGATATGCATATTGATCAGGATCAGGATTCTTAAGAAAGTCCTCATGCTGATGTTTTTATGAATCAAATTTCTAACCATCATATTGTTCAGTTGCTTAGCAACCATATTCCAAATGGGCTTGTCCCTCTGGAGAGATTTTTTGATAGAAATGATGTTGCTGTAAAGGTTGAAGGATCAACTGAAGAAGTTGATGTGACTAAATGCAATCTAGGAACAGAGGAGGATCCCAAATGGATCAAACTATATAGAAGCTTATCAAAGGAGCAAAGGGCTGAGTATGTTATGATTCTCAAGGAGTTTGCTGATGTGTTTTCTTGGAGATATGAGGATTTGAGAACATATGACACTAACATCATCGAACACAAAATCCCTTTGAAAGAAGATGCAAAACCTTTCAAGCAAAATCCCAGACAGATAAATCCCATGCTGTTGCCGATTATGGAAAAATAAGTCAAAAATATGCTGGATGCAAATATCATCATCCCCTTGAGATTTTTAGAGTGGGTAGCTAATTTGGTGCCCATGAGGAATAAGAATGGGGAAATCCGGTTGTGTGTCGATTTTAGATATTTGAACAGAAGCTCCAAAGAGGATAATTACCCCTTGCTGAAAATGGAGCACATTTTACAGAGAGTGACTGGTTCATCCAGGATGTCTATGGTTGATGGTTTCTCCAGGTACAACCAGATCTCTGTCTTTCCTAAAGATATAAAGAAGATGAATTTGACTACTCCTTGGGGCACGTTCATGTATGCTAAAATTCCCTTTGGATTGATGAATGCATGAGCGACCTTCCAACGAGCCATGGACATCATCTTCATTGGAGAAAAAGACAAACTTGTAGTCATCTATATAGATGACATTACAATATTTTCAAGGTCTGATGAAGAGCATTGTCATCATCTGAAGAAAGTCTTCTTGAAATGCAGAAGGTTCGATCTCTCTCTCAATCCTAAGAAATATTTATTTGCGATGCAAGAGGGAAAATTGTTGGGGAATATTGTGTCAGTTGAAGGGGTAAAGATTGATCCAAGTAGAGTAGAGGCCATCCAATCCTTATATTTTCCCAGATCTAGGAAAGAGGTTCAATATTTCTTGGGTAAGATCAACTTTCTAAGGAGGTTCATTTCTAATTTTGCTGAGTTGGTTAAATACATTACTGTTGGATCATGTTGTCATTGATGCCGATGGTTTGATTGATTGATTTCATTGATTGATGTCAAGTGATTGATTGATTGATTGATTTCAAGTGATGGATTGATTGATAGGCTTGGTTGATGAACAATATATATATTGTCCTTGATGAGAATGATAGATGTCAATTGGAAACCAATCAATGAAGATGGATCAATGAGTTTTCATTGATACATGATGCATAGTTGATATATATGATGCAGTGGTGAATTAATGCATAGATGAATCATAATCATCTTGTCATGATTGATAAGGTGCACAAATGGATGAACTCCAAAGTGGTCCCCTTATGGTGAAAGCCCTCACGGGAAGACACTTTGTAGATTGAGTTATCCGAGAAGAATGGTTGGAGGACCCATGCTTGTATGTGGAATAATGAGATGAAGATAAATGAAGTTGTTGGTAAAACTATCCTATATGGATAGTGCTTGACATGCCATTTCTGGTGGTATGTGGAATGTCACATACCTCCTCACGGTTTGAAAGTTATGACCCTATGAAGTTGAAGGACCCCCATGTGTTGGCTTGAAGCCCCAAAAGGTCAAAGAAGTCAAAGTTCCCTAAAAGAATAAATCATTATTTAAATGATAAAGTGAAGTGTCAAGTCAAGTTGGATTATTTAAATAATAAAAAGAAGTGACAAAATCAAGAAGGAATATTTAAATGATAAAGTATTGGAGAACTTTCTATTCATGGAAAGTGGTTAACCCTAAAATAAGGAAAATAGGTTGAGTGACCTAGAACTTGGTTAAGTAACCTAAAAATGGGTAAAGTGACCTAGAGGATGAAAGTATAAATAACATAGCTATGCACTCTTGTTAATCATCCTTTTTGTGGATCAATGGAGAGCTTCTTGTGAGAATATCTTTTGGAGTATTAATGAAGAGCT
>SNQJ01S0017800.1:15182-47590 GCA_010110895.2 Picea sitchensis | reverse complement strand
GCATGGCACTAACCCATGAGTATGGATTGATGTTGATCAAATGCTCATCTATTGGATGATGGGGTACATGGATGGTACATAATTGAAGTTTCATTGATATATCCTATGATGTACTATTGGTAGCATATGGTATTCATGGTGCATACATTTTGCATGTGGTTGGGATACATATTGAGACATGTAGTTGATGTACATGGTTGTTGAACATAGGTATTGTGCATGATGAGCACACATTTTGGCACATGATGTATTTGGTTAATCTTTTGCTTCATGATGTATGGTATAGCACAAGGTTGATATATGGACACGTCCAAGGATCATTATATGGTAGCATATTTTTGATATTGCAGAGAAGATAGGGGGAGACATAACCATATGGGGAGTCATTCTTCTTCCCATGATTCTAGGTGGAGATATTTATCAGATACATACCTAGAAAATTTCCCTATATTTGAAGAAAGAGAACAAAGGCATGATTCCATGGGGAGCGATGGTCATAGAGGGAGCATGAGAAATGTATTTTTAAGCATTACATCAGATTGATATCCCTTGTTCAAAAGGGGAGAGATTATTCAGTGGAAACAAGACAGGGGGAGTAGCCCCAAGAGGAGAATGGCCCTTTTCCATTGATGTCAAAGGGGGAGAGTTAATCACATTGACGTGATTGATGTTTATTGATGAAGAGAGATAGTCACATTGACTATTGATGTAGAGCATGCCTTTTCTACATGCTTGACATCAATAATTGGTAATTTTTGTTGACATCAATGTTGGTATTTCCATCAATGCCAAAGGGGGAGATTGTTGGATCATGTTTTCATTGATGCCCATGGTTTTGTCTTTGATGCCAATGGTTTGATTGATTGATGTCAAGTGATTGATTGATTGATTGATTTCAAGTGATGGATTGATTGATAGGCTTGGTTGATGAACAATGTATATATTGTCCTTGATGAGAATGATAGATGTCAAGTGGAAACCAATTGATGAAGATGGATCACTGAGTTGTCATTGATACATGATGCATAATTGATATATATGATGCAGTGGTGAATTAATGCATAGATGAATCATTATTGTCTTGTCATGATTGATAAGGTGCATAAATGGATGAACTCCAAAGTGGTCCCCTTATGGTGAAAGCCCTCATGGGAAGATGCTTTGTGGATTGAGTTATCCTAGAAGAAAGGTTGGAGGACCCATGCTTGTATGTGGAATAATGAGATGAATATCAATGAAGTTGTTGGTAAAACTATCCTAGATGGATAGTGATTGACATGCCATTTCCGGTGGTATGTGGAATGTCACATAACTCCTCACGGTTTGAGAGTTATGACCCTACGAAGTTGAAGGACCCCCATGTGTTGGCTTGAAGCCCCAAAAGGTCAAAGAAGTCAAAGTGCCCTAAAAGAAGAAATCATTATTTAAATGATAAAGTGAAGTGCTGGTGCCAAGCTCTTGGATGATGAGGCAGGTTCCAGATCTACATTCTATGGCCTTAGATCTATCACCAAGACACTGGTATGGTTACATTATTGTCTTGATGGATACAATTATTTGATGTGTTGTGAATGCTTAGGGAATTCTTTGTATGGATTCTATGATGTGGTTCAATTTGGTTGATGGAGTGAGAAGTACTCTTTTGATTCAGTGGTGACATGATTGCTATGGTATACTAGATGTTTATACATGTTTGAGATAACATTCATATTGATCTGTTGTGGAGCATGAGAAAGATATTGGAGAGCTTGGATGTGTTGTGACTGTATGGTGGGAAGATTGGATAGTTAGAGACAGAGGAGAATGCTATATTGTTTGCAGATGATATGGGTTTATCTTGAAGGATAAACCCTAACAACTTAGAAGGTATACGCAGGCTCCTGTATACACTGGATGCGTACATATGCATGCTATAGTGATTCAGGGCACGTATACACATGAGCTGCACTACTGACAGGTCGTATACCTGTTGATAGATTGATATCTATTGAGGATTGTTGCCTCATCTCAGTTGGTGCTGAGGGTGTAAGCTGAGTCTTGCATTATAGAGCTAGTGCTCTTGTAGAGTTGTACTCTATTCAGTTGTTGCTGATAAACCCCTGGATTGTTGTCCATAATAAAAAGAAAATTGTACATACATCTTGTGTCCTTTGTGTTCCTTGTGATGATGACTTGTTGATGATATATTGATGATATATGTTGCTGATATATGTTCACATCTAACTGGTTATAAATGAAAACAATGAGTAATGAATAAATGTTGAATGTTAACTAATGAGTTTTGTGTAAGAGGGAAGTTTGGGAAAAAGAGCCCCACACTCATTCACCCCCCCTCTAAGTGTGGTAGGTGTGTCCAACAATTACAACCATGCTTAGAAAGGGGAATGAAGTGAAATGGACTTCTAAGTCCAGGAATTATTTCAACCAAATCAAGAGGGATTTGAATGAAGTGCATGTGCGCATCAACCCTGACTATTCTATGGAATTTCTGATATTTTCTTTCGCTTCATTTGATACACTGGTTGTTGTTTTGCTACAAATAAATGCAAAAGGTTTGGAACAACCTATTTCCTTTTTGATCAGAGAACTAAGGGATGCAGAAATGAGATACGATGTCATGGATAAGCAAACCTATGCTTTGGTGAAGGCCCTCAAGGCTTTCAGAATCTATGTTCTACATTCAAAAAATTATTGCATATGTCCCCTCGGCCATAGTGAAGGAGGTACTGATCCATTCTAATATATATGGGAAGAGAATCAAGTAGATTTCCAATATTCTGGAGTTTGACCTGGAAATAAAACCCACCAAATTGGTGAAAGGCCAAGGTTTAGCCAGGTTGCTGACTGAATCAAATTGCAAAGCATTGGGGGTTAATTTCATGAATGTAGACTTAGAAAATCAACAAACTGGGATTGTTGTTGAAGACTCTCATGTCATCCTAAACTTAGCAGGATGCCCCTGGTACAGAGATATCATATATTTCCTACAGAAGTTGAGGCCTCCTGATGGTTTGGACAAAAACAAGATGAGAGCTTTGAAACTCAAAGCAATCAAATATTGTATCATTGATCTGGTTTTGTACTGGAAGGATCCTCTGGGAGTCCTGTTGAGGTGTCTAGACCCACAAGAATCCCAAAGAGCTATGACTGATTTTCATGATAGCTCGTGTGGGGGACATGATTTTTGGAGGACCACATCTTATAAGATCCTCAGAGCTGGGTATTTCTGGCCCAACCTTTTTACTGATGTTTGCGCAAAGATTAGAGCTTGCACCAAGTGTCAAAAGTTTGCTGGAAAGAAACACCTCAAATATTTGATTTTGAAACCTGTAGTGGTTTCTGGACCTTTTCAGCAATGGGTTCTTGACTTCATTGGAGAGATCCACCCAACCTCAAGTGGCCAACACAGGTGGATTTTGACTGCCACTGACTATTTTACCAAATGGATAGAATCCATCCCTACAAGGAGTTCCTCTCACAATGTGATCATAAGTTTCCTTGAAGACATCATATCTAGATTTGGCTGTCCAAAAAATATTTTTACAGACAATGTTGCCTCTTTCAGAGTTGAGCCATTAATTAATTTCTGTGAGCAGTATGGGATCACACTAGTCCATTCTAATCCCTACTACCCTCAAGGAAATGGTTTAGAAGAGTCTTCTAACAAGAGCCTCATAAAGATCATCAAAATACTGTTAGAAGACAACAAGAAAGCCTAGGATTTGAATCTAAAATTTACATTATGGGATGACATAGTTACAACCAAGAGGTCATTGGGAATTTCTCCTTTTCAACTGGTGTATGGGGTTGAGGCTATTTTTCCTGCCCAACTTTCTTTGAATGTGGTGAAATTATTCCAGGAATATCAAGGGGAACTTGATGATATGATCAGGAGGATACTGTAGTTGGAAGAAGTGCAATAGACTAGGGAGCAACTGCTTGATAAAGCACAAGATCACCAACAAAAAATAAAACGAGCTTTTGACAAGAGTGCAAGCAAGGAAATTTTCCAGCTGGGGGATCTGGTGTTCAAATGGGATGCACCCAAGCAATACAAGGGAAAACATGGTAAATTTGAAGCCTTGTGGATTGGCCCCTTCAATATTTCTGAGGTTTTTTCGAACAACACTTATGAATTGCAGAACTTGGAGGATTCTGAGGTTTTGGGTGGCCCTCTCAATGGGCATTTTCTAAAGATTTTTTTTGTTAAGGCCATGACCGACGTCTCACCATTGTAAATACCACTCCCTTTTGTTTTTATTTTTTTATTTTAATAAGAGACTCCATAACCCAATAGCTAAGGCACTGGAGCTGCGCGTTCTTGGCAGCTCACATGGAGCATGCCATCCCTTGTGGAGCCAAATGTTATCACATAATGTTTTTTGGTGTTGTATGTGTTTGTTGTTAATACCTAAGTCTATAATTCCTTTCCCTGTCTCTCTCCTTTTTGTAGGCCAGGTCTTTAAGTTTGTCCCTTTCGACTATTAAAATTGGTTTTCTGTTTGCCCCTTTTTCGTTTATGCGCCCTGGTTTCCCTTAATGTCTTACCTGAAAGAAATTTTGGCTCAAGCCTTTCTATTTTTCCTGAGGATGAACACTCGACTCTTTTGTTTCAGTCTCTAGTCCTTTTATTTTCCCAACTTATATCCAGTCATCCAAGACTTTGTTTACCTAGGCCGCAGCCGCGGGCTCAAGGCGCAATACTCAGAGAGGTCTGTTCTGGACTTGAATCAAGCAAAGGGTCAGGTTCTTCTTTCAACGGTGGGAATTCCATGTGGATTTCATATTAGCGGCTCACAGGCGTTCAAAATATTAAATCTGTGTGAAGTATAGCGCCGAAGAAAAGCCCCGAAGAAAGTGTGAGTCATTGATCTTTAAGAGGACATGTGGCAACTGATCCAAGTGTTCAGGGAAATGAGCTTTAGGAGTTTCAAAGTGAGAAGTGCGTAAAACTCCCGAAGAGCCGAAGCCCGGACTCCCAAAGCAATTATGGATTGTTGATCTCGAAATAAATAGAAGTTGTTGATGTTGGAAGCACTACCTCCAGAGGCTCTAAAGAGCCAAAGTACTGAAATCAAATTTGAGCCATCAAAATATGGGAACGCATGGAGAAAGATCCCTCACTTCAGGATTCAACGTTCTGGAAGATTGTGGAATTCAAGTATTCAAAAATCCCAAAGCCCGAAGTCCTGAAGCGCCGAAGTCCCAAAGTGACCGAAGTGCCAGAGTCCTGAAGCACCAAAGTGACGAAGGCCTGAAATGAATCTGGACCATAGATCTGCGGGGGGCCATGCATCACCAGATCAAGCATTTCGAGGATTTTTACTTTAGAGGTTTGCACGATTTGTGCATTGAAAATTCCTTAAGGGCTGAAGCCCGAAGTCCCAAAGTGCTGAAATGCCGAAGTGCTGAAGTCTCAAAATGAATCTGGACCGTCGACCTGCGAGGGCCACACATCATCAGATCCTTAGCTCCGAAAGATTTACTTAAAGGAATATCCAGGGGACATATGGCATAGATCCATGAACTCTAGATAAAGGTCCGAAGTAATTCTGAGCTGTCAATCTGAGGGGCCACACATTGTCAGATCCATAGCTCCGGGTAAAATCACATAGAGGAGGATGAGGTTTGAGATTTGGTTTTACCAGAGCCCAAAGTCCCAAAGGGATCGTAGCCGTCAAAATTAGGAGGCCACGTGTCAATGGATTGTCAACTCCAAGTAAAAGAACATAGAGGAGCCAAAGGAAAAGGACCTAGCACCTGAGCCCTGAAGCACCAAGTTCGTGGCAACCGTCAGCATAGACAAGTGGCATCCTTCTAGCGCTGACGCATGGAACTCATTTCAAGCATTTTAGGCATACTTTCATCCTGTTTTCGAGTGACACATGTCACCTCTCTGTCTGTGAAATATCATCATGGTGATGATAGGCCTCCACATTAGATCATCCTCCGAGAGCTGTTATTGTTCAATGCTAAAAGTAGCGCCCCATCCCAAGGCACACTTTTCACAGATCCTAAAGTTTGTGGGCAATTAAAGCTTGGAAGTGGTGCTAAATATAGAAGGTGCACCCAGATCTTAGATCAGGACTAGATCTATGACCATAGTCCATTGCGGGGACACAACATACTCGGGTGATAATTTTATTGAGCAGTCCCGCAATTGAAACCATGGTAAGGCGAAAGTGCTACGTGGCGAAAGGTGGTGGATTACGGGCCCAAAAGAAGTTTGAACCCAAACCACTTATGATTAGCCCAACAATCACATGTTTATGTGGCGTCCTATTTGAGAGAAGCATGTGGCCACCCCTTGATCTTTAAGCCTCGTTGAGTCCCCGAGGAAAAACAGTTAATGGAAGGTAGGTTTGGTGGTTGAAACCTCGGCTCACTCCATAAATGGAAGGCATGGAAGGCCCGGCCGTGGGGAATAAACTGTCAGCCCGTGGTAGCCCTGTGGACAGATTTTCCCACAGACCCATACTGATCTGAGCTCATGTCTGACAGAGGGATACATGCACAGTCTGATAGAAGACTGCTCAGACGCAATGCTTTGAATGTAGTAATCAGATCACACTCCTGATAGTCAGGGACTCATCTGAGTATAAATAGTTAGTTTTGATATTTTGTTATGGTCATCAACTGGTTGAGAAAAGCTCTCTATTTTTTAATGTTTTGATACCAGAACTGTTCTCTGGTTATGTATATAATTTGAGAATTTCACATTAATAGAAGTCAGCCTCTTTTCATCTCTGTAAAAAACTGTGCTAAAACACTTGGGAGTGGAGGATCGAGTCGATGGTTGTGATTCTATTGTAATGCAGGTTTGATTACAATGGTATCACGATTGGTTTTAGTCAGCTTCCTTGTTATCGTATTCCCTCTCACATTGAATGACTCGGGCATGGAGGATCCAATCGAGTTGTTGTAGTTGCATGATAATGTAGGTTTGATTATTATGTTGTTGTGACTTTGTTGTTTGACATATTTCAGTGTCTACATCTTGAGCTCAAGAGTGCTCTTGAGTCTGATTTTTTATTGACCAAGTTGCTTGAAATCTTGATGCCCATAGCAGTCTTGTTCACCCCTCTCACTAAGTCTTCTCTCTTCTCACTCTTAAACTCAAATCAATGACTGAAGTTAATAAGGCCCTCACTTCCCTGTGCATTACTTGTCCAGTTTTGTGTTGAAATCATTTATGTATTGAGTTTTCCTCATTTGACCTCCACTCACATAAATCAAACATCCACCAAACATTTCTGATGGGTACTGGGCTTATCCTCCTGCAATCTGAGGATGAATCTCAGTGCTAACACAGAGATATTTGAGTGGGTTTCCCTCATTTATCAGTGGCGAGATACAATATGATGACCCTTGTTGAGGAAAATATATGAATTGATCTTACTCAAGCATTTTCAGACTTTACTTGGCTAAATAAAAGAAGACGGGAATATCACCCTATGTTTATAGCCAACAAAAATAACATCCTAACTCACAAATATTAATTATGAGTGCTTAGGCTAGTCTTTTATTCAACAAAAAGCTTGTTGAAAATTCACTTTTTATGTAATTTTCTGAATATAACAGTTGCTGAAATAAATGTAAGAACAAAAGTAAAGACACCAAGATGACATTCAAGATAGATGAGACATAAAGCAATCCTTTATTTCATTCCAATTCACCAAAGAGTCATTGTCTTTACAAAATCTCATACAAAAATCTTGGACCAAAGTCAAACTTAGACATCCCCGATGGAACATACAAAAGGACCTTTGACAGAAAACCAAAACTAAACTCGAAAAGATGGATCATCTTGCCACAGATTGCTGCCCACTCGACTCTGCACAATAGCTTTTATCAGACATGAAAATTAATTCACAAACATACAAGTCTACACAGACTATCAAAGATAGATCAACACCTATGAAGAACAAGTGTCTGAATGATTTGATTCAACCCTGAATATTGTTGTCTACAATAAGACCCTGCTATCATAAAAGAAAATTAGGTTGTGATGAATATATGAATGAATGAAAACTGAATTATCTCAACATAAACTCAAAGAGAAAACCTTAGCATGCTTCTACTTCTATCCTCCTCCTATTCCTCTCTTCCTTTTTGCTTTTAATAAATTAGAATCGGTTGAAGAAGTTGAACCAATTCATTGGTTAAGTTAATTAAAAGACTCAACTAACTTTAGTTAGGGGGAAACGTAATAATTATTATAAAGGGTCATAATTAAATAATAACTAGTAGGTGGGACCCCTTGTAACTCCCTTTGGTACATAACAATCATAAAAATCATAACATAACCATTAGTTAAGAAAATGACACCTCCTTGTGCCTCCCATCAACATATTCACTTTTGGCAATTTAAAACTCATGAAATTTGAAATTATTTCAAAATAATACTCATATATCCAAAATAAACATGTTGTCCAAAGATCCATGAATTCAACTGTCATGAAACAATAGATAACATAAAACTCAAAAGCCATATTTCCCAGTCTGCGATGCAACCTTTCCTTGGTTGTTGTTGTCACCTCTCGATTTTCCTGAATTTGCCTTAGGATGTGTAGAGACTTTAGGCTTAATCTTGCTGATCACGTGGGAACAATCGTCCCTCAAATGCATCCGGGAAGACACATATTTGTCAGAGTCATTGGAGGGTGAGGAAGGGGCAACAATGCCTTTTCCTTTATCAAGTGAATGGATGGATTCAATATTCAATCTCTTGCTAGCATGGGAGGATTGCACTGGTGAGTGTTTAGGGGAAGCTTAGACAATTGGGTTCAAAGGCAGAGGAGCAGGCAAGGACAAGTTGGACCAGCCACGATATTGGGAGACTGCCGGGTGGGCAATCTCTTTCCATCCATCATTTTCATGGACCTCGAGTTGTAATGAGACATGAGGATGTACAGGGATGTCGGGTTCTTGTAGGGCTTGGAAAGGAGGCTTCTCAGGCCTAGGTTGGACTATTCCTTGCCCAATCCATTTAAGGAATCCGACATGAAACAATTGTCCAAGCTCTTATGAATCAACATCAAAATGTTTGGAGAACCTGGGCCTTATTGGGCCTCAGTTCCAATTACCTCTACCTCTGTTTCCTTGGCCATGGATACCTTGATTGAAAAAACTTATCCTACATGCATGATAAATTAGCAAATAGTCTTTTAAATAACCATACATGACAACTCTTAAAAATATGAAATATATTTGGCTCAGAATGTATCAGACTCATGCAATCAAATCCATACAAATTGTTTTACTATTAATCAACGAGTAGGGGGGTGAAACATGGTCCTAGGATATGTGAGGGGTTTGTAATGAGATAAAATATGATATAATGAAAGGGGAGAAGAAATGGTCACTGTTGAATGACAACAACAATCAACTGTAAAGCAAACCAATAAAACCTCACTGCAATCCACACAAGACACTCCCACTTTCTTCCATTTTAACACATAAATTCTCTTGACTATAATCAATCTTAGAACAGGGAGTGGAAAAGGAATATGAGAGGTGACGGGGTTTGTAATTAGCAAAAAGTGAAATAATGGAAGGGAAGGAGGATGATTACTGTTCATGGAATTAATTAAGTGATCCATAAAACATTCTGTGAAAGGATATGCATCAACCATCAATCATTTGACTAAATAATAATTTCTGTGTATTTAACAAGTTCACTGTTCATAATCAAATGTCCAACATAGTGCCATCACAAAATAATGGGCATCCTATACAATTTGCAAGAGGTTCTATTCCCTTCATTTAGATACTTTTCATTTTATAACAATTTACACACATTACCCATTTCCAACATGTAACTATCAAAATCAAGCACTTCCCATGCATTTATTCAATCACAATAATAGTTCAAAGGTCATGTTTTCAAATTAACAATGAAATCACTATCCTGCAATCGGGCTTATCATTTAAATGCAATGATATTTGTTAAACATGTATAGGCAGTAACCAAAATAATCAATACTAGATCGCCATGCCCGAAATGATAATTAATCATACAACCCACAATCGCCATTTAGACACAAGCTATGCACAGGGTAATTTTTCCCAGGCAATGTGGTTCTGTCACTATAAAAAAAAACAATTCAATGTTACTTAAAAGCTGGACCACCCATTCAACACGACTTTCATCAACAACATGCTTGCTTAAACCGGTGGTCGATTGCAATAAATAAACATTCTTAAAACTCTTTGGGTATCCCTGAGTGTGAAAACCAAGCTATCCATACCACACACAGTGCACAACTAACAAAATCCCACGATGCAACATTTCCACTTAGAACAACAAACACACAGTCACGGTAATAACTCAACATATCGGTTGAGCCATCGATTTAATATAAGATTTCTTGGATTTAGTCACACCATGATCGACTATGTTGTGCACACTCAGGTCTATACAACCAAAAAGCACAGGGATGTAGTGGATATACTTTCTATAGTTATCCAGTCCAATGATCATTCGGCCCCAAGAAAACCATAGTTACCATGCCCAATATTTCTTTTTGCAAAATACCATACACACAACACGACATGCATGAGTAACACCAAGTATTTGTAACCAATTCTAGCTATCATCCGAAAATTATTAGTGCAAATACTAGTGACTGTATATCAACCAAACAATTCTCCACTATTGTAGAAAATCAATCAACCGAACAAGCTATGGTAGCTATGCATAACCACGCATCCAATCGAATCAGGGCAGAGGCCCTTTCCAGTAACAATACTAAGCTATTAACATAAGGAGGGTGGCTGTATCTTTTGAAAGTGAAATTGGAAATGAAGGGTTTATCCTTATCATCATAGATGCACTAACTAAATTCTAAAACAACAGGACTGTCGTACGACCAACTGGGTGAATTCGTATTCACAAGTAATCGACCAAACATTCGATCCATGATAACCCGTAGAAACTTGACATGCACGACAATCTCCTTTACAAAATTTTACAAAATTTGAGACTGGAGGGTTAAGGGTCTACTCTATAGCCAACACCAGGGAACATAGCCAACTCCTCGTAATGGTGGAACTTTCGAGGGAAAGGGTGTGCATACAGAGAGAGACATGATTCATTTGCAGACATGTAACAATCCATGGAAGGGGGCCAAAAGCAAGGGTGAGGCTCTCATTCGACCAGGAAATTTATTTAATGCACGTAAGGTATAACCCTCGTGTTCTTCATCCAAACTACCACAATACTAAGGTGAAGATAGGGCCGAGTTAAGATCAGAACACTCACTTCGTGCCCCTTAGCAGTGGAAACAACCAATGTTGAAGTGAAACACAACATAGTGATGCAGAAAAACTTCGACCATTAAACCCATGAAAGCCAGAGACTGGATTAGTGACAGTGCGTGAATATAGCTATCCACCCAAAACTAAACAAAAACCCTCCAACCAAACAATAGTGATAACAAAGAACTATCACCCAAGAAGACCAATAACCTCGACGAACTCAAAAATGTTACACGAAGAACCATTCACTCTTCATTTCCAGAACCCAAATTTCACACAGTTGCAGCACATAAGAAAACAAAAACACATATACTTGAGCGAGTAATAATTTCATAACCAGAGAAAAATCACGAATGGCCAAAACAAGACATACTTGTAATCGAATTCCTTAAAACGAGAGTTGGCTGAGCGATTCCTTCCTGCTAAAATTTCAGAGCATAACCACAACAGAAAGATCGAACAATAGCCCGCCTAGGGTGGCAACCAATGGGAGGAGTAAAGGTGATATGCAGTAAATGCACGTCGCCTCCACCCACAATTCATTAATTCAACACTACATGCCAACGAGCCCTCCATTAACACCATCAATCAACCTATTATCACATATTCTTGTAGGGGGGTGTTTTTCCTTTGGATTTGGACCTTGGGTGACAAAATGCGAAAGAAGGGGGCTTAAAAAACCACTAATGTGTGTCATCCAAAGTCAGGGCGCGTTGTGCTAAGTCGCACACATATCAGGACATTGGAGAATGCCACTTCGAGAATTTTGAAGTGAGGAAGGTGCGCAACGCCTGACTCCTCGAGAAGCGAAGTCTTGAAACATTCAGGGATAGAGCCCCAGGTCACAATGGAGAATGCCACTTCGAGAATTTTGAGGTCAAGAAGGTGTGCAATGCCCGACTCCCTGAGAAGCGTAGTCCCGAAACATTTGGGGATAGAGCCCCAGATCATAGCGGAGGTCATTATGGAGGGGAGCTAGCACTCACTAGGCTCCAGTTCGGGAGTTCGAGAATTAGGAGAGTTAGGAGTGGCTCACATTAGAGAACACGAAGCCCAAAGTCACGAAGCCCTTGAGAGTGGGCCCAAGGTCATAGCCCGAGGTCATGTGGAAAGGTTGGTACCCATCGCGAGGAGCCTTAGCCATCAGATGGAAATAAAACCCAACCGTTGATCTGAGTAGGGCAATTTCATCAAATCAGGAGTTGGGGATTTTGTTGTCAAGTTATATGAGGATTCCTAAAGGATGAAATCCCGAAGCACCTGTGGGGATAAGTGCTGGGTCATGAACCAAGGTCGCATGCAGGTAAAGGTGCATAATTCACGTAATCTACGCTAAGGGATGAAACACCGGTGTTGGCCGCAGAAAAAGGTTGCCACATTTTCCAGTTTCCAAGTCGACTCAGCCTCGTTCTGATCCCGATGAAGCAATTAATGAAAGTGGGGGGAGGTGGTTGAAACATCATCTTTCCCCCATGAATGGAAGGTCAGAAAGGTATGACCGTGTAGGAAATGTGTTATCCCAGACAGTCTGATCTTGCGTCTGATAGGGGAAGGCGTGTGTAGAAGAGACCATATGCACAGTCTGACTGAGAAGACGCAGCGCCATGGAAGCTCGAGCACACTTCTGTTGTTGTTTACACAATTTTTGAGTATATGTATGCAATTTTTATATTTTGTAAAGGTCGATGGTTGACCTGTGCTCCCACATTGTAAATTTTTTTTTAAAGCACTCTGGTTATATAGTTATGTGATTCCATCTGAGACTTCTAGTTTAATGAAAGTTAGCTTCCTGTTTCCATGATTTATTTCCTCTGATACTGAATATTCATGATTGAAGGATTCACATGGATGTTTATGACTGAGTTGTAATGGATGTTGGATTATAGCCCGATTATAGCGTTTTTAGTCTCCTGAACTCCGAAACCAAGAAGATCTTGTTTTCTGAGTTTTTCTTCCTTAGGCTGCTGGAAGAACTGTTGTCCAGAGAAGTCATTTTCAATTTATTCTTAATTTCTTCCTCCTGCTCACCCTTAATACAAATTACAGACTGAAGTTGAATCGAGACCTCGATTGCGGGTGCATGCTGGCCTAGTTTTCTGAGTTAAAATGATATTATCTTGAGCCTGCACCCATTCGACTCCGTTTAAATTATTCATTGTGACATACAAACTGATGGGTACTAGGATTACCTCTACTGCAATACATAGGTCACTTCTGGTGCTAACATTTCTGGCGTCGTTGCCGGGGACGAATTGAAGCTTTTCCCCAGGTAGAACAAAAATGAGTTTATGATTCTGAAGGCGCATCAAATATCAAAACCATTGAAGATTGCATTTGCACCTAGTGACTCCACTGTGGCAACTCCACTATCTAGACTCCATTGTTTCAGTGTGATTGCCTCTGGCTACACTTGGAGCCCCGTAGGACACAAAGATCAGATCTGGTCTTTGATGGTGAAAAAAGACCAGACCCACTCATTTTTCATATCATTCACCTGGCGAATCCATGATTAAAGGATTGATTGGCGACTCCACTAGTTCGAAATGGAAAGAATCTAGGATCGAAGGTTTGCTCCTTTTAATTTTTCTGTTGTTCCCGGTTTTCCTAATGTTGTCCCTACTGTGGATGAATGGGGTGATTATTTGCCCATATTTAGAGAGCGTAAAGAAGACAATCCTTCTCAGCATCTTCGTAAGTTTCATGAACTCATGCATCAATGGGAGATACATCACGAGGATGTATTGTTAAAAATGTTCACGATCTCAATAGCAAGAGATGCTCATGAGTGGTATCATTCCTTACCCCCCGCGAGCATTTCCTCCTTGGGAGAATTTCATGCAATTTTCAATAGGCACTGTCAAAAGTTTTATTCCTCTGAGTTTATTTTTCATAATTGTTGTGAGGAATATGAGGACCATGAGGAGGAATAAGATTCTTTGGGTAGGCTGATGGAGCTGGTAAAATCACTCTCTACCGAAATAGAAAGGTTCAAATTTGAGGAAAGCACAAAGGATTTTCCAGTCCTTGAAGCAGATGTTCTTGGCAGCTCTACTAAAGACGATGATGAAGATTTCATAGCTGTAGAGGCCTTGCATTCTTCTCCTAATGTGCCTTCTATTTCAATCTTTGATGATTATTTAGATGACGAGCAACAAAGCCATGCTTCAGAATTTTTTGACCCGGGGAGCAGCCAGCCTGTATATGATAGATACGAATCAGATTTTCAGTTGGATATGCAGGATTTACAAGAGCAGACGATAGAGCCTTATCCTATATTTATTAAAGAAAAATATTATGAGGAAATCAACCATCCTGAGTAGCATGATGAAGAGCAGAGCTTTCCCACGGTTCTCGTTTATGATGATTATGAATCTGATCCTTGGGAGAGCTACGAAGAAGAAAAGGAGCTAGAGGGGCAGTTTATCTCCTTCCCAGAGACTATTAGTGAGAAACCATCACTCGGGGCCATTCAAACTGCATCGAATGTTCAACCACCAATGCTTACCAGAGATATTCAGATCTGTGTGAGTAGCCATGGAGCAGAACGGGTCGCCTGTTACAAATATTCTGTATTTTTCCACTCATTCTATGAGTTTGTCAACGAGTACTTGGAGTGGCATTTCCTTCATATCTTGGATCCTCCCAACTTTATCTCAACCTCATCCTTTAGAGAAAAGATGAAGGATGTAATCGTTCTGCTGTCGCAGTTGCATCATCTACTATCAATCACTAATAGAATAAAAGAGCTCCCAGTTAGGAAGTTACTTGAATGACTATGGTGGAAAGTTTCTTTCACCTAAAACTGTGTAAAAATCAATTAGTTTAGGACTATACATAAATAAGCTCCTTGGAGCATGTGTATTTATTTTTCATTTTTTACTTATCGGCCTATATTCCTCAGCAGGGTGTTTTGAGCTTGACTCCATAGCCCAATCCAAAAGGCAAATAGAACTACAAAAGGAGTTCTTAGAGCCTTTCAGGGATGACTTTATCCCCCATGGAGCCTAATGTTATCACATATTCTTGCAGGGGTATGTTTTTCCTTTGGATTTTTCCTTTGCGTGACAAAATGTGAAATAAGGGGGCTTAAAAACCCACCAATGTGTGTCATCCAAAGTTGGGACACGTTGTTCTAAGGTGCACACATATCGGGATAGTAGAAAATGCCACTTCAAGAATTTTGAAGTGAGGAAGGCGCACACCGCCCGATTCCCCGAGAAGAGAAGTCCCGAAACATTCGGGGATAGAGCCCTAGGTCACAGCGGAGAATGACACTTCAGAAATTTTGAAGTTAGGAAGGTGCACAACACCCGACTCCCCAAGAAGCGAATTCCCAAAACATTTAGGGATAGAGCCCCAGGTCATAGTAGAGGTCCTATCGGAGGTCAGCTAGCTGAGAGAATAGACAATAACTGTATGATTTTCCTTTATAAATCATAAGCATAGTTATGTGGATGTATCCCTAGAGAGAGGGTGAACCACGTATATCTTGTGTTGTGGATGTGTTATTGATTCTTTGATCTCTATTAATATTATATTGCTATTTGCATTACTGTATTAGATCAGATCTATAACTGCATAGGATAGATCTAGCTTGATAAAAGATAAGTGCATGTTGTGTTGTTGTTCTACTAGATCCACTTGATATTCCCCTGGTTGTAGACATCTCTGTCTTGCAACCCCCTCATAAGATGCTTCAGGTGAGACTGCATCTACTTCATAGGTTCTGCCGAAAGGGACAGTAGCTTGGGCTTGTTGGTGCGCTCTTGGAGTGAACCTTGGGTTTTCCCTTGTACCAATAAATGGTTCCGTTTCCAGGACAGGAATCTTCATGAGGGAATGTCAAGGTGGTTCCCGTCGAAGTCAAAGATTCAAAAGTGGATAGAGGATCAAGAGAGGGACTTTTCTGAAGCCCAGAACAAGAACCCTAAGCTGAGTACTGAGGATTGGATACAAAGATACATCTTCACCGACTTTCATGAGATCTTCTTTGGAGGAATCCATCAAGAGCTACACGAGTGGTTGGCTAGGTTAGCTGACACACAGTTTGAGATCAGATCTAGATCTCATGTGGTTTGGACGCCGACACTAATCCAGAAGGTCAAGAGAATTGATAATGTCATATCCTAAGTCGTAGATCACTGGTTTGATAGTACCATTGGAGGGTATATCACCAAATTTACTATTGACAGAACATAATCATATAGCCAGGCTGAGAGATACTTTTTCAAGGGACCCCGAGGGAAAGTTTTTCATTTTCTGAAGTTAAAAATCAAGATGCTCCTGCATGAAAACCACATATTAAAGATACAGTAGATTGGCTGGATCTGAAAAGGCTAATGTTCAGAAATTCAGACAGCGACAGCGACACAGAAGCTGGACATACGCACAGTGGAAGAGTATTTAGAGGGGTTCACCTTGAGAACCTGTTTAAGCAAAACTATGAAGAAGAAGGTTTCTACAGTGGAAAAGAGGTATATCTGACAGACGAAGAGCACTTAGAAACCCCTAGAGAAGAGGAAGAAGAAGTTGAAGAACTTCGCCGAAATGATCCAGAAACCTCAGGAAATGCGCAGGCTATTGAAGTAAGTAATATCAATCGTCCTGTTGTTTTAGAAACACTAAGCCACCAGAGTATTCTGAATCATGAGAGTCCGCAGAGTACTATTACTAGCAGTTCAACATCTACTCAGACAGGAAACCTAGGAAACTTCATGGTAGATGAGATGAGGCTCCCTATCTTTAGAGGAGATGGATCTAAAGACCCTGATCAACACTGGTTCCTATGCGAGGCTATATGAAACATTAAAAACATCACCAATGAAGCTATTAAAAGAAACTAGTTTAACACTACACTGAGGGATTGTGCATTAAGCTGGTAAATGAAGCTTGTCCAAGGAATTGTGCAGCCTAAGCCACTGAATGAGATCAAGAACACAATGGTTGTAGAGTTTTAAAAGTCGAATTCAGAGTCACCGTGTATTACCGAGCTGAAGGAAATCAAACAGAAAGTAGCCGAACCTGTTTGGGAGTTCGATCACAGATTCAAGACCCTAACAAGTCGATTGACTTTTAAGATCCCGGATGAGTAGAACAAAGAATGGTTCATCACTGCTCTCTTACCACATATCAGATTTCCCCTGATGCATCAGAAGATTTATTCACAGGCAGAATCTTTGGATATCTCCATGAATCTTGAATCAACACCTATGGGAGAATCCAGCTCAGGTATGAGCCATATCTTGAGCCAGCTGACTAGTTTATCCTTGAAGGTCGAGGACATGAAGAAGGACAAGGGGAAGGAAAAAAGAGAACATATCTGGTGTGTAAGATGTAGATCCGAAGGTCATGATAAAGAACACTGTCCTCTATTTCATGAATATTTGGCCTCGAGAGCACCGAGTCCCTTGAAGCAAGTTAATATGCCCTGGTGCGAAGTATGCAGAACCCAACATTGCCTTGGTGAGTGCTACTATATGCAGAAGTATGTTCATACACCCACAAACTTTTACTACACATCCTTTAAGTCCATAGAGAACAATGATAGAGATTGTAGGGCATTTAACTTGATGCATGAAAGATCAAGAGAAATATATAAGATCCAAGGTGAAGTACATCAAGAAGGAAACAATGCAAAATATAACTCCCTAGGAAGAGGAAATTTCAATCCTCGCGGTGGATTCAGAGGAGGAGGAGGAGGAGGAGGTATGGGCTGAGGCCAAGGACAAATAATCTATTATAACTGCATGTAGCCAGGACATCTAGCAAAGGACTATCAGAACCCTTGTACCACTTGCAGTTATTGCAACTCTTTCGAGCATGTCATTGAAGACTACCCTGTACTGCTAGTGAAGCTTCAGGAAAGACGAGTACCTCAGCAGAACCCACAAGTACAACTGGTATATAATGAACCTCATGGAGTAGACTCTTGAGTCGCTGTTATTACTCGAGGAGGAATTGCTACAGGAGAGGATAGAATGAACCAGGAGAAGATAAAAAAAAACTCAGGTATCAGGAAAGCTGTGGAGAGGACTCAAGCTTTTGATGCGAAGAAAGAAAGGCAAATCTTCGAAGAGGCCAGGCAAGAATTCAAAGCATATAAAGGGTCTTCTTACAAAACACAACCAGAAATAAGAGAATATGGAATGCCTCACGCATTTGATCAGTCTTCTTCACCCAGAGAGGGAAAAGAGGTAAGTAAACTTGTCAGTTTCTTATATATGTTCATAGAACTGCTTAAAGATGGGAAAGCTATACAAGAACTGCAAAACCTAGTTAAATAGTATGAGCTAGGAAATATAGATCCCTTACTGAATAGGGCAGTACACCAGATTGGTAAGAAGAGAAGGAAAAATAAATAATTACACCTGAATGCTTAGATAGGAGAATATGATATAGACTATGTGTCCCTCGACTTAGGGTCGAAGGTCAATGTCGTGACGAAGCAAACCTGGCCACTAATGGGAAAACCGAAACTTATATATTCCCCTATCAGACTTTGCATGGATAATCAACAAGTTGTTAGCCCATTTGAATGGTTGGAACATGTCCCTATGGACATCGACGGAGTTAGAACCTTTGCAGATTTTGAGGTAATTGAAATTATTGATGACAACTGCCTTTACCCTGCATTGTTAGGAATCGATTGGGCCTTCACTAATTCTATCGTTGTCGATCTAAAGAAGAGGTGTATGAAATTTGATAGAGATGGACTTAGGGTCATTTCTCCTTTAGATCTAGATGAGGGCCCTAGATACATAGAACCTATCAGAGAAGAAGACCACGCGTACGAATTGGAAAACATCTACCAACTAACAACCAGACAACATGATTATATAAATCCTATAGCCGAAGGGAATTTGAGCTAGTGAAGCGACAACGCATGTTCATCAGGCTCAGAAGAAGTGCTGGAAAACTGGAAGAACCAGATGTACGAAGTATATACCAGAAGATGTGCTAGACTAACCAGAGAGGTTCACTAGATTGGCACAACAGTGAGTAACTTACCCATGTTTGATGGGCTGAACCCTTTAGAAAAATTCTTATCAGAGTTTGAGACAAGTGTACTAGAACAACAAAGGCTGTTGGCAATGGATGAGGCCATGAAAGCCACACTAGCAAGATGGTGGGGGATGCACAAAAGAAACATCACAGACTGAACACAATGCTGAACTTTGATGACAGTGTGGTTCTCAGCACAAGATGTAAGCTGTGAAGTAAGGTACACAGGTCGAAGTTGCCCAAAGGACCATGTGGGAAGATGCGAAGAGGCCTAGAGTGACATCCCTTGAGACTAATGGGTGCACCAATTCATTAACATGCTGGACACGATTCCTATCAACTAGTACCTTCAAGTGGAGTTGCGCCTCATCACTACAGATTGGGAAGGTATGATTCAAAATTTTGTAACAACATTTTTGTTTTAAAGTGAATTTCCTTCAGTCGACCATGCATTACAGATTGTCAAACATAGGGTATTCGAAGAGGCATCTAGCCTCCCTATGCAACAAGAAGAGGACCAATGGACTGCGCCATTCCAAAAGTTGCAAGGATGTTACAACATCAATGCCGACGATGATGATGATCCCAGGAAGGTAAACATCACTGAGACAGAAGGCCAAAGAGATATGAAAGGACCATAAGTGGAGCTACCATTTATTGGTCAGTCAATCAAGATAAAAAAGGTCAACATTGGAACAAAGGAGACACCGAAGCTTGCCAATGTCGGAGATTACTGGGATGCTACTACCATTGAAAATATTATAGAGTTGTTGCACTATTATCAGGACTTGTTCCCAACCAATTTCACTGATATGAATGGAGTCAAAGGACCTATAGGAGAGATGAGAATACCTTTTAAACCAGATGCGAAGCCAGTCAAACAAAGACCATATAGGTTGAACCCAAAATACAAGGAAAAAGTCAGGATTGAGCTCGACAGAATGCTGGAAGCAGGGATTATTGAACATGTCGAAGAGTCGGAGTGGATCAACCCTATGGTAGTACAAGATAAGAAGACGAAAGGTGAGATCAGGATATGTGTGGACCTCAGGAAGTTGAATGATGCCTGTCTGCATGACCCCTTCTCTACACCATTCACTGATGAAGTATTAGACAATGTGGGAGGCCGGGAGGTATATTCTTTTACAGATGGCTTTTCAAGATACCATTAGATCCAGATTGCCAAGGAGGACCACCACAAGACCACATTTTCCATCGAATGGGGATCCTACCAATATACAGTAATTCCATTTGGACTGAAGAATGCCCCAACCATATTTTCCAGGGTGGTGGTCGAAGCGTTCAAAGAATTTCTGCATAAATGTTTAGAAGCATAATTTGATGACTGGATTGTGTTTAGTTTGTTGAAAAATCATATTGAATGTCTAAGGCTAATATTGGATAAATGCAGGCAGTGTCAAATTGCTTTAAATCTTAAGAAGTGCATCTTGTTCTCACCATTTGGAGTACTATTAGGTCATATTGTATGCAAGCAAGGATTGCTGGTTGACCCATCAAAGATTGCAATTATAGTTGATTTTCCACCACCTACTTCAGTCGAACAACTGCGCACTGCGCTAGGACATACTGGCTATTACAGGAAATTTATTAAAGGATATGCCCAAATCACAACACTAATGGAGAATTTGTTGAAGAAGGACTGTCAGTTTGGCTGGACAGATGAATGCTAGCAGAGCTTCGACACACTGAAACAGAAGATGGTCATTGTGCCCATTCTGGTTTTCTCAGATTGGAACAAGGAGTTTCATGTTCATGTCGATGCATCTTCTATTGCATTAGGAGTAGTACTGGCACAATCAGGAGAAGGGGAGATCGACCATCCATTATCATTTTCCAGTAGGAAGCTATCTATAGATGAGATTAACTACACCACTACAGAAAAAGAAGGGTTAGCCATGGTGTATGCGCTGCAAAAATTTTTCCACTACTTGTTGGGAGGACACTTTAAAATGTTCACAGATCACTCCACGCTGAAGTACCTAGTCAAAAATCTAGTGTTGGGGGGGTGAATCTACAGATGGCTTCTGCTGTTTCAAGAATATGACTTTGAAATCATAGTTAAACCAAGAAGAATGAACAAGGGTCCTTACCACTTGTTGAGGTTGGAACATGGTGAAGAACCCACCAGCTTAGAGGACACACTTCCAGATGCACAAATTCTCACCATTAGAAAGATTGATGACCACTTTGCAGACATAGTCTAGTTCCTGTCAACAGGAATGGCTCCAAGTGAGTATACAATTCCTCATAAGAAACAACTAGTAGTGCACGCTACAGACTTTTCATTGATCGTTGGTCATCTGTACAAAATGGTACCTGATGAGATACTAAGAAGGTGTGTTATGGAGATAGAGTGACCACTGATCCTTGGAGAAGCTCATGAGGGCATCACAAGAGGACACTATGCAGGGAAAGCAACTGCGCAGAAGGTTCTGCGAGTTGGCCTATGGTGGCCTACCTTACATAAAGATGCTAGAGAATATGCCAGGGCATGTGATGTATGCCAAAGAGTTGGAAAACCATCCCGAAGAGATGAAATTCCATTAGCACTGCAGATGACCCTACAAGCATTTGAAAAGTGGGCCATTGACTTCGTGGGACCTATAAACCCACCAGGGAAGCGCACAGGAGAGAGGTACATTATTACTGCGACTGAATACTTAACCAAATGGGCCAAATCCAGAGAAGTCAAGGACTGTAGTGCAACTACAACTGTGTGTTTTATATTTGACGATATATTAACCAGATTTGGATGCCCCAAGATCCTTATGAGTTATCAAGGTACACACTTCATCAATAAGACAGTTGAAACCCTGACTGAAGAGTTTGCAATCCACCATCAGAAGAGTACACCTTACCATCCACAAGAAAATGGGATAGTTGAATCATTCAACAAGATCTTGGAGACCACATTGACGAATATTTGCAGTGTGAACAGGAATGACTGGGATTTAAGAGTACTTGCAGTACTATGGTCTTATAGAACCACTTGCAAGAAATTAACAATGAAAACCCCTTTCAAGTTGGTGTATGGTCTTGAAGCTGTTGTCCCAATGGAATATTTGGTACCCATATTAAGGATTGTTGTGTTCAAAAACATGGATGACACTGGCGCTGTTCATGAGAGGCTTGCACAGTTGGTTGAACTGGAAGAAGACATATTCATTGTCAGGTTTCATCAACAAGTTCAGAAGGAGAGAGAGAAGGCCTATCATGACAGACACATCAAGAAGAAGGCATTCAAGCAAGGTGACTTAGTGCTGATGTATGGCAGTAATTTTATAAAACACCTTGGGAAGTTTGTTGGCAACTGAGAGGGGGGGGAAACACCTTGGGAAGTTTGTTGGTAACCGAGAGGGGGTGAACTCATTGTTACCATGCTTAAAACAAGTGCTTCTTTAAACTCTTTATCGGTGATTACCTAAATGATGATCACAATAATGCGTGGAAATAAACAATGGTACATTTAGCATCGTACTACATATATGAGAAACACAGAGACGATATTTCCTGAGGAAACCCATAAAACTTCTTTTATTTATATGATAAGTAATGGTTACAATTCTTACATTATCATACATATGAGCACCAACTCATAATGAGGCTATTAAACTCAGTTAGCAAGATTTGTCCTGTCGAGCACCAACTCTCCTCGCTTCTAGCACCCACTAGAAGGAAGCACCAACTCGGTTTTCTAGCACCAACTAGAAGGAAGCACCAACTCCCCGGTTTCTAGCACCAACTAGAAGGGAAGCACCAACTCCCCCTGTGGTTCAAGCACCCACTTGAACCTCTAAGGGAAAAAATCCTCCTAGAACCTCCCTACCACCCCGAATATAAATCTTTGTTCCTCAAACTTATTACAATGATATACGTTCAACAATGGCTTACCCGGGAATTTATCATCGCTCATGCATTTCATTGTTCGCTCCTCATTTCATTGCCTTTCTCGCTTCACATCACTTACCACCGTTTCTTCTCGCTTTTATGTCTGCGGTGCCATATCCATTCTCTCTCCATCAGCCTCTTCTCGCTATTCAACAATGCACTCTCCCTCCTTCTTCACACCTGAGTTACCTTTACCAACAACACTCACTAAAATATGCAACAAAGAATGTTAAATCAACAACCCCATCTCTCTCTCAGACTGCATTTATAGCTTCTCAGGCACCTTGTGCATGCGTTGTTCAAGAATGCCTCCGTGATAGTCGACCAGACCATCTATCCCTCCGAATCTCCTCGAGTGCTCGCTTGATTATTATCATCGGACTCTTCAGCTCCGTGGTTCTCACTAAGGTCCGAAGATCATCGACATTATAATCGAGATTCCTCATCGCAGTTTAAGACTTCGCCTCTCCGAGACAAATGAACTTGATCTCACTCCACCCTCGATCGACAGCTCATGATCTTAATGAATCAACGGTCCCGATCTCATCGCGATTCCATCTCGCTCCTTCATTGAGATTTTCAAGTATCTAAGTCGCGATAGCTTAGACTCCGTAGATGGAGTCAGATCAATGGTCCACATCTTTGGTGTATTGACGGTCAGATCATTTCGTGATCTCGCATCTCACCGATCCTAAGATGGAGATTTTTGTCACTTCAAGTCGTGATAGGTGAGACTTAGAGGTGGAGCTCAGATCAACGACCCACATCTTTTGATGTATTGACGTCGTGATCATTTTAGATCTTGTATCCAACATCCTAAGATGGAGATTTCACTCCAAGTCGCGACAGGTGAGACTCCGAGATGGAGCTTCCGATCAACGGTCCACAATTTTTGATGTATTGATTGTCATGATCATTTCGTGATCTCACATCTCAACATTCCTATGATGGAGATTTTGTCACTCTGGGTCGCGAGCAGTGGAGAGACTCCGAGATGGAGCTTTATGGTGCTCTGATCTTTCACCACGCGTCCTCTTGATCCAACGGTCCTTGATTAAATTGTGATATTGCATCTCGCTGTTCCTTTGACTTTCTAGTCAGTGAGATGACGATCTTTCACCACGTGTCCTCTTGATCCAATGGACCACGATTAAATTGTGATATCGCATCTCACTGTTCCTTTGAATTTCCAGTCAGCGAGATGACAATCTTTCGCCACGTGTCCTCTTGATCCAACGGACCACGATAAAATCGCGATCTCGCATCTCGCTGTTCCTTTGACTTTCCAGTCAGCGAGATGATGATCTTTCGCCACGTGTCCTCTTGATCCAATGGACCACGATTAAATCACGATCTTTCATCTCGTGGATCTGAAGATGAATCATCTCGACTCTCCAAGTCGCGATCCGTGAAACTCTGATATGGAGCTGAAATCAACGGTCCACGATCTTGATGATTCTATGGTCCAGATCTCATCGTGAACTCGCATCTCATGATTTCTTCGATAGAGGTTCTTGCCTCTCCATGTCGCAAGTCGCGAAACTCTGAGATGAAGCTGGATCAATGGTCCAGAATAAAACTTTGATTTGACGACGGCGATTAAATCACGATTTTGATAGTTATGTTTCTTGCCTCTCCATGTCGCGAGTCGCGAAAATCCGAGATGAAGTTACATCAACGGTCCACATAACCCCTTGAGATGGATGGTCCTCCTGCTTTCGGGATTTTGTGAGCCCATTTTCTCCTTGCACTTTAAAGAATGTGCAGGTTCTCCTCAATCCAACGGTGGTCGGATCCTGTGCTCAGATCTAATGCCTGAGATTTGTTCTCCTCTTCAGCGCCCTCTTCTTGTCTTTCTTTAGATCTGACGGCCCTCATGCTATCGGGAATTTTGGATGGGATCCAACGGCTGTGGATCTCTGTCTTCCTTCTCCTCTGCTAACTCCTGTATCTTGAGCTTTTTTGCATGCATTTTCCTCAATGCTGTTCCTCCTGAGCTTTCACGTCCAAATCCCCAAGGGATTTTATCCTTCTTATCCTTCCATCTCTATTGTTGTACTTGCCATCAATGAAAATCATACACTACTTGTTAAACATTTGCCAACAAAGTTCATAGTGCATTGGCTTGGACCATATGAGATTGCCTATGTCACAGAATGAGGAGCTGCGCAACTGAAGACATTGAATGGAGAATGGAAAGAAGGATTGGTGAATGGGAGTTAGCTGAATTTATATAATGACAACCAGCTACCCCACAAATCTAAGTAAAGACAAGAGGGAAAGGGTCTAGGTACTAGGTGCAGTTGAAACTGGGTACCAGACACAGAAAAGACAGTCTGCATAGGGAGGGAGGAGAGGCACAAAGTAGAAGGAAAAGGCTACACTGCGTAGTCCATGTCAAAGAAAAACAGAGGAACCATATCCGAAGTGCCTCAGGATGAGTCACAGGTGAGTTTTGGGGGCCTTTTGGCCCTTAGTTATGGAAGGAAGTGAAGTACAAGGAAGAAAAGGTAAAAAGCGAGCTTCGCGGGAGACACAGTGAATGTCACTGGGTTGAAGTGAGAAAAAGAGTAGAAAATATGGAGCGAAGTGCAGAAAATAAAGCCGTTGGATGAGGAGATCGAGGATGACAGATCAAAAAGGGAGATGGATCGAGAATGACTCAAAAGGTGGGAAAATCCACCGTTGGATTCTTTGGAGCACCGCGTGAGAAGGAAGGAAAAATAGGATGGCAAAGCCCAGAAAAAGAGGGTCAAGTTGACCTAGGGTTTTAGACACCTAGGGTTTTGGTATTTAGGGTTTTGGCACCTAAGTGTCGGCCTAAGGCTATCGGTGAGTGACTGTAATGTATAAATAAAGGTCAAGAGGACCTGTGTTGGGTTGTTCATGTTATGTTGCTCATTGGGTATTGATATAGTTCTGTTGAGAGAGAGAGGATTGTATTGTAAGATATTCAACTGTGTGCGAAGGTCAAGTCCTGCAGCTGGGTGCATAGGAAGGGGAGAGAAAGAGAGAGAAGAAAGAAGATCTACTAGCTGAGAGCGCAGACAAGAACTGTTTTCTTTTCCTTAATAAATCATAAGCACAGTTTTGTGGACATAGCCATAGAGAGAGGGTGAACCACATATATCTTGTGTTGTGGATGTGTGATTGATTCTTTGATCTCTGTTACTGTTATATTGTTATTTTCATTGTTGTATTAGAACAGATCTATAACTGCGTAGGATAGATCTAGCTTGATAAAATATAAGTGCATGTTGTGTTGTTGTTCTACTAGATCCACTTGATATTCCCTTGGTTGTAGACATCTCTGTCCTGCAACCCCCTCATAAGATTCTTTAGGTGAGACTGCATCTGCTTCGCAGGTGCTGCCAAAAGGGCCAGTAGCTTGGGCTTGTCGGTGCGCTATTGGAGTGAACCTCGGGTCTTCCCTTGTACCAACAATGATTATGTGATTTGATCCGATACTTCTGGTTTAATGAAAGTCAACTTCTTGTTTCCATGCTTTATTGCCTCTGATACTGAATGTTCATGATTGAAGGATTCACATGGTTCTTTATGACTGAGTTGTAATGGATGTTGGATTATATCCTAGTTATAGCATTTTCAGTCTCCCGAACTCCGAAACCAAGAATATATTGTTTTATGAGTTTTTCTTCCTTAGGCTGTAGGAAGACCTATTGTCCAAAGCAGTCCTTTTCAATTTCTCCTTAATTTCTTCCCCCTGCTCACCCTTAATAAAACTTACTGACTGAAGTTAAATCGAGACCTAGTTTGCGGGTGCATGCTAGTCCATTTTTTTGAGTTAAAATGATATTATCCTGAGCCTGCACCCATTCGACCCCCTTTAAATTATTCATTGTGACATACAAACTGATGTGTACTGGGCTTACCTCTACTACAATCCAGAGGTGACTTCTGGTGCTAACACAACCCATGCATCGAGACCATCACCACATTTAAAACCAATAGACCATACAACATTTCTAACTTAATCCATAGCATAATCCAAGTTCCATATAACAATTCGCATAACCATTAGCACTACGATCTTTCCAAATGTGCCACCAACATTCCATACCATATGTATATTAAACATATAACTCAATTAAATCGTATAATCATCACTTGTTAGCTAGGATTTAACAATAATCATCAAGTGTTTTTATGCATGTAGTATAGTAAGGATAGCTTTTAATCTTCCCCTTGCAATTGTTTCTCATTTATTTTAAGTTATTCACATGTGATATTGCAGAACTAGGTCCCCTTCCCTTGCATTTGTTCTAGTATTTTGCCTCTCTCAAAACTTCCCTTCATGTAATTTTACTAACATGTTTGTTATGCAGGTGCAATAAGAACAGACAACAATGACATTAATGAATATCATAGGATGTAGTAACATAAGGAATCAACCCTTCATAAGATCAATTTATAACCAATAACCACAAGATATTCATCAATCATGTGAGCCATGTTGCACATCATCTCAACCTAAAAAATGAACAGATTTGCTCTCCAACAGTTCAAGGGGGTCCCACCTACTAGTATTATTTATTTTTTATAATAATAGGCTTTAGCAATACTTTATGGGAAAAACTTCGTTGACAATTTCAATCATCAACAACCCTAATACATTAGAAGAAACCATAAGGCGTGCTAGGTGTTTTTATGAGAAACAAAGGGGAAGGCCGACTTTCCAAAAGGATTGGGAAGATAAGGTCAAAGACAAGGTGGAACAGAGGAAGAAGGGAGTTAAGCCACCATTTTTCTGAAATAATGTGCAAGGACATAAAACTCTCCTAGATCCCAGAATGTCGAAAACAGTGGGACAAAATTCATGGAAACAACCTATGCAGAGTTGGGGTTGTGGTAGAAATGATGTGCACAGATATTTCCCCCAAAGAGGTGATAAAGTGAAGACTGTGCATAATGTACAACAAGATGCGATAGTAGAGGACATGGGTAGAAATGTGCCAAGGATTTACGCCGCATTGGATAACAAGTAGGCTAATTTTCAGTCACACATGATTGAGGTGGAAGGTAAAATCAATGACCAACCCATTTCTATTTTAATTAACTCAGAATCTAGTCATAGTTATCTAGATCCTAAGATGGTGGAAAGATTCTGTTTTCCAAGAAGAAATCTTGGAAAACCTTGGTTGGTGCAGTTAGCTACAAAAGAAAAAATAAAAATCAATGATATGGTTAAGGCATGTCCACTAGAGATGGATGGATTGCATACAAAGCCTAATTTGAATATTATACCTTTGGATTCGTATGATTGTCTCATTGGCATGGATTGGTTGGATGAGGAACATGTTGTCCTGGATTGTTACAATAAGGCATTTACTTGCCTAGATGAGAAAGGAAATTTAAGGTCAGTTCAATGAATTCCAAGAGCTATGACTATCAGAGAACTTCTGAATTTGCAGCTGAATAAACGCTACAGGAAAGGATCTCAGGTATTCACAATGAACATAGAAGAGGAACCTAAGGATAAAGTGCCAAGTGTGGAAGACTATGTAGTATTGAAATAATTTTAGGATGCCTTTAAGGAGATATCGAGATTTCCTCCAAAAAGAGATATTGACTTCTCTATAAATCTGATGCCAGGAGTAGCACCTATGTCCAAGACTCCTTATAGGATGAGTACACCAGAGCTAAAGGAGTTGCATATGTAACTTTAAGAGATTATGAAGAAGGGGTATATACGCCCAAGTGTGTCGCCTTGGGGTGCACCGATTTTGTTCGTAAATAAGAAGGATGGTACGCTAAGACTTTGTATAGACTTTAGGAAGTTGAACAAAGTAACATTAAATAATAAGTATCCTTTGCCAAGGATAGATGACCTATTTGATCAGTTGAGAGGCATGTGTATATTTTCCAAGATAGATCTGAGATATGGTTATCACCAAGTGATAATTAAGGAAGAAGACATCAATAAGACTTCCTTCAGAACAAGGTATGGTCATTATGAGTTTACAGTGGTGCCATTTGGGTTTTCAAATGCACCGATTGTCTTCATGTGTTTAATGAATGGAGTTTTCCGAGATTACTTGGATAAGTTCTTCATCGTATTTTTGGACGACATCCTTATTTACTCAAAGTTTGAGGAAGAGCACGAGCAACACTTGAGGATGGTGTTGCAGGTGTTGAGGGAGCAACAAATTTATGCAAAGTTGAAAAAGTGTTCATTTTATCAACGACATATTCATTGCTTGGGTCATATTATTTCAGAAGAAGGAATAGTTGTGGACCCTGCAAAAATAAAATCCATTGAGGAATGGACGACACCAAGAAATGTCACAGAAGTGAGATCCTTTATGGGACTAGAAGGGTACTACAAATATTTATTGAAGGATTCTCACATATTGCGCATCCAATCACATCCCAACAAAAGAAAGGTGCATGATTTGTATGGTCTAGAGATTGTGCAAGGAGTTTCCAGCACTTGAAGAATTTGTTAATAAGTGTTCCAATTTTAAGAATTGTTGATCCAAGTGCAGACTTCGTTGTGTGCACGGATGCATGCAAGGAAGGACTTGGTGGAGTCTTGAGTTAGAATGGATATGTGGTGTGATACAAGTCAAGGAAGTTGAAAGAGAATGAAAATATCTATGCTACGCATGTAATATACCAGATATAAAAAGTATGCAGAACAGAAATAAAATGCTAGAAATGGTAGAATAACAGTAATATAACCAACATAATCTCCACAATAACACATAAATGATATAAGAACAACAACAAAAATATTCAGAAAGTAATGTTCACGGGCCTCTTCAAAGGGGCAACCTCTAGTTGGGCATCTCTCTATTGCAATAATCTCCAAGCTAGGGTTCTCATACCCTCAACTCCTATTTATACTAAATATGTCTATCAAAAGAAGCATCTAGAGGAAGATCCTTCAAGAAGAAAAAGCTTCTATTAGGTCTTCTTACATCCGCCTTATTCTATTTTATTGAAAGGCCTTATTAATATTGACCTTTATTACATTTGAATATATTGTTCTACCTATGTGCAGGTTAGGACCCTAACATGTCCGCCCCCTTAAAAACATCCTTGTCCTCAAGGATTGAGATGTGGAAATTGCTACAGAATGGTAGCTAGTTCCCAAGTGGCATCTTCTGGAGTTGTATCTTTCCACTGGACTAGCATTTCCATGATGGTTCTTTGACGCAGGCGATGCTCACGCTGGTCCAAAACTACTTCTAGCTGTAGCCAAATGGATTCTTCTTCAACTAAATCGGGAAGGTTGGTTTGAATTTGGCACCTAGTTCTAATCACCTTCTTTAAGCATGAAATATGGAAAATAGGATTTAGCTTCGAATGACTGGGCAGAGCTAACTGATAAGGTACTTGTCCCACATGCTTGAGAACTGTATAAGGACCATAAAATTTGGGCGCTAGCTTCTGACAATGCTCGGCCTTGAGGGAAGTTTTCTTGTAAGGTTGCATTCGCAGAAACACCTGATCCCCTTTTGCAAATTGACGTTCTGAGCGACCTTGATCTTCTTGTTGCTTCATGTGATTTTATGCCATGACCAATTTATCTTTGAGGGTATGGAGAATAGTGTCTCTAACTGCAAGTGTTTGGTCAACCGCCTGGAACTTCGAGGCACGCTGTAAGTATGAGAGAATTGAAGGTGGTTTATGTCCATATACTGCTTCAAAAGGAGTCATGCGTACAGCTGTATGGTAGGAAGTGTTGTACCACCATTTAGCTAAGGGTAACCATTGAGCCTACTGATTTTGATTTTCAAAGGAAAAACAACTCAAATATGTTTCCAAACACTTGTTGACAACTTCCATTTGACCATCAGTCTAGGGATGATGAGCTGTGCTGAGATGTAATTGGGTGCCTTATAGCTTGAACAGTTCTTGCCAAAAATTTCTTGTGAAAGTTGGGTCATGATAAGAAACAATAGAGTGTGGCATGCCATGAAGCTTGAAGACTTGGTCCATGAAAATTTGAGCCACCGTGGATGCTCTAAACGGTTGTTGAAGAGCGCAGAAATGAGCATACTTGGAAAGGCAATCAACAACCACCATTATGACTGATTTATTACCCAATTTGGGTAAGCCAATAATAAATTCCATAGAAATATCCTTCCAAATAGCAGGTGGGATCGGAAGCAGTTGTAGTGTGCCCGAAGATTTGACTGTTTCTCCCTTGTTGCATTGACACACATCACATTCAACTACAAAATTATGGATGTCCTGTTTCATAGCATCCCAGAAAAAAGAACGTTTGACCCTGTCATATGTTTTGGTGAACCCGAAGTGCCCCACTATGGGTGTAGCATGAAGCTCAGAAAGTACCGTGGATTTAAGCTTTGATTTTTTACTTAAATACAAACATCCTTGTATCGAAGCTCATCATGGAGCCAAGAGTACCCTATGGGAGTTGGAGCATTGGACTGAAATTGCTGGATTAGATGAAAACTTTTGGGATCTTGTAGCCATTCCCGGTGAATGACTTGGGGCCAATATGGTACAATGAAGGAAAGAGAAAAAAGGGATCCTTCATCTTCATATTTTCAGGAAAGTGCATCCGCCACCACATTGTCTTTTTCTTTCTTGTAAATGATCTCATAATTATATCCAAAGAGCCTAGTCACCCATTTTTGTTTCTCTGGGGAGGAAATGCGTTGTTCCAGAAAATACTTGAGGCTTTGATGGTCTATCTTAATTTGGAAACGTTTCCCCAATAGATAAGGGTGCCACATATCAATGACATGCAAAATAACCAACATTTCCTTTTCATAGATGGATTTTCTCAGATTACTTTCAGATAGTTGCTTGTTGGTAAAGGCTAGAGGGTGACCCTCTTTCATAAGGACAACACCAATTCCTTTCCCTGAGGCATCACATTCCAACACAAAGGTATTTGTGAAATCAGGAAGGGCTAGAACTGGATTGGTGCACATGGCCATTTTCAAGGTTTGAAAATCTTGAGCAGCGACTGGAATCCAAGTGAAAGAGTTCTTTTTGAGAAGAGTAGTGAGAGGTGCTGCAATATTTCCATAATTCTTGACAAACTTGTGATAATACCTTGTTAAGCCCATAAATCCATGCAATCTTTTGAGAGTCTTTGGGTGAGGCCAGTCTTGCATAGCTTTAATATTTTTTGGATCCACCCTGATGCCATCCTTGCCAACCAGATGTCCCAAGTATTCTACTTCTGAGGCACCAACAGAACATTTAGACTATTTCCGGAAAAGTTGGTGCTGAGAGAG